>WTXK01000040.1:0-241858 GCA_025769895.1 Lactarius psammicola | reverse complement strand
TTGTCCGATCTCCTTACCGCCTCCGCCCAACGTCCCTCTCTGGCCTCCTGGCCCATGGACCCCTGAGCCCGCGAGCCCTCTCCAGGTCGCTAAAAAGCTTCAGGGGAGCTGGCCTTTGTTGCCATGCGTTCCCATGCTAGGGACTGCCCCCTCTGCCTACTCGGCAACTCGCCAGGCCGCGCCGTCTTATGGGTGGTTCATCCGGCGGGCAGTTGGAGACCTGCCCCCCGAGCAGCGGAAGCGAGGGAGGGGGAGGGAGGTCACAGCGAGCACCACTTAGTTCCGCTTTTTTCCCTTGTCAGATGTCCTACTTACCACCTCCGCCCAAAGCCGCTCTGGACCCATGAGCTACGAGCCCCATCCGGGTCGCTAAAAGCTCAGGGGAGCTTGGTCCCTGCGCCGCGCATACTCGTGTTACAGGGACTACCCCCTTTGCCTATTCGGCAACTCGTAGGTCGTTATTTACCCTTCCAATGAAATTGTAAATCACTAACTTGCTGACTTGATCCGATTCATTCAGAAGATAAATGCACGCTATACGTGGAGCGGCAATTTGCTCCTGCAAGCCTCGGGAGACTCGTGCCGATGAATTAGCCCTACCCTACCAGAGGAAAGCAAAAGCGACTGCAAAGAGGCCAGCGATCCATCGATTGCTGAATTAATCGACACTATCTCCCTGTCTTGCTCCATCGCCGACTCGGACCCGAGTACTCTTTTTCGGCACTGCTCTTGTGTTTCGTCGTCTGATTTGTGGTGTCGTGATGGGGCTTGATGAGGTCGATGGTGGAATATCACTCTGTACACGATAATGGCATGTGTTGTCTTTCGCTTGTAGTCGAGCAAACTTAATTTTTTTTCTACCCAGATATACAGTAACTTAGCATGCTGTGGTCATCGTTGATCAAACGATTCGGTTTGGCATCGAAACGATATACAGTAAATTGATCTTTCAGTGCATAAGTATGCGGTGACTGTCACCTTCAAGTTGATCAAAGTGCCATTGTTCGGCCACATAAGGAGTTATGCATTATGGGGCCATAATATTTGGCGGGGCGCTCAGCGCTCAGGCCTCAGGCCCGGTGACGAAGAATAAGGAAAGAATAAGGTCTAATAAGGGCTTAGATTTTCCGCGCCACACCTGCCATCTCTTGGTCTCAAGCGTGTCTTGACCAGGACCAGGAGACGGTAATATAGTGGCGCATCACAAACGTATCTGCTCTATCTGATCGCCGTCGATGCGCGCAGATCAAGCCCCATTTGGAACTCATGTCGAAGAGGACAATGGCATCATAGGACAATGACGATATTAAGTTCTTGCTGTCATGTGGAAATATTTGTTTTTTGTTTTTTTTTTTTTTTTTTTTTTTTTTACCAATTTACAAGTCATCTTGTCAGACTAGTTCCTGGACCTAGTGCGTCCGAATCAAGTGATACAATGAGGCTCATCACCGGGTCAGTCACCCCTACCGCGAGGTTCACCTGGGTAATAAGGAAGGCAGGTAATAAGGCAACCCTAACACTCCGCTCCTTGCCAGTGTTGCCCCTCTAGACCAGTCATGGGTCAATACCTATTGAAGAGGACTCTCGTCAAGCACGGAGATTCCATCAACGCACTGGCTTTTTCGCATGACGGGGCCTTGTTTGCGAGTGGGGCTGATGATGGCCTTGTTATCGTCTTCAAGGGTAATGGCAGCGGCCGGGAGCTTCGTCGGTTCCAGGTTAAAGCGCCTGTAGCAGCACTGCTTTGGCGGTCTCGCTTTGGGTACACTCTCATGGCTGGTGACACAAGTGGCGACGTGCACACAATATGCCTCAGTGATACCGGACGTGTAAGTGCTTATCACCATACTTTCAGGTCTACATACTAGATATAATTCACAGGAAAACGCGTATTATCATGCCATCAACAACGTTCCTGGCCCAGTCCACTGCATTTCGCAAAGCGGTTCATTACTGGCCGTCAGTTCAGGCAACGTTGTACAGCTAATCAAACAGGGAACTATAGGTTCGTCTCATCCTTTCCCCTTGTTCTATCTTGCAGTTCTGGAAGTGATCGATAGCTACCTGGGAGGTCGTCGCTCGCCTTCCCGACCCGCCAAAATTCCCAGAACTGGAAGGAGAGTTGCCGGAACCAATGGCACGATCTCTCCACTTCCTAGGAGTCGACGATGATGTCCTTTTAGTGACATATTTAGATCATGGCATAGTGTGAGTACCCGCCGTGCTGAGCTCCATTTATCGTATTGATCATCGCCACCGTCATACTCTCAACCTAGAGCATGGAACTTAAAGACACTAGAAATCAATTGGCGCATTCGGCCTCAATCCTGCAAGATGTGCGCCCCGCTATCTCGCTCATGTTCATTTCTAACAGACGTCAGAGGTTGTTCCGCAGTGTCTCCCAATGAGAAGGTCCTTGCCACAACAAATCTCTACGATGGCATAGACTGGTACTCTCTTGACTCCAATCACTTCATGGACGCATCATTCCAGCACACTACAACTCACGCGATCTCAGAAAATGTTATTCTTCCCCTGACATTCGTCCACAATGGCACTGCGGTGTTATCAGGTACATCTACCAGCTGCGCTCGACTTACAAGTTTGAAGGACCATTCCCTTGAGGAGTTACTTCAGCACGACGGTGAGTGACGAATAACTCGTACGTTTCCCATGATTCTAAGAGAAGCGTTGAACAGCAGGTGACATTATACAAGCTTTGGTACGTCTAGTTTGGAATAGTCGCCCAGAGGGCTAACTATGCTACCCTTGGCTTTCAGGCATACTCAAGTGCTGGAGATTATCGTCAGATTGTAACTGGTGTGTCCGAAAGGGGATCGGAAACCGCGTTAAGGTACTGGATACACCAACGTAGTTCGAAGAGGACACAAGTGAAGCCAAAAGCAGCAAAGGAACGAATGATGGAGTGTCTGACTACGCATGTAAGGCGTGATAACTTTGAGCGGGCTCGATTGACTAACTTGTGCCTGGTAGAGGATCGAATTAGCTACTGTCGTCGTAGCTGTCTGCTTATCGTTTTGGTACTGCGGTGTACCACACATCGATTGGACCTCTAGTTGGTTTGGCGACACATTTATGCCAATCATTTCTAGACTGCCAGTGGTTGGAAAGTCAAGCCTAGACGATGGCCGCTTGGGAAATGAAATTTCACTGGAATGAACCTTCTACTGCTTCCAAGAATCTACGTATTCGCGCCTGTACTTCTTTATACTCCATAGCATAGCTTGCTGATACGTCTTAACCTATGGAACTCGTGATGGAAATTCGTCTGATCGTCGGGAAGTTAAGAACGTGTATAGTGCACAGGCATCAAATTGCGTCAAATCTTATATCAAAATCGTGACCATGTGGGTCAGCTAACTTTACTATCAAACGCTTTACGGCCTATTTGCACATCTTTTCTAGTGTCAGTTATGCGACGTATCGATCGCATGATGTCTGTCTTGTCCAGTATCTTGCCAGTCTTTATCACGTCAAAGGCAAATTCTTATCGGTATATGCCTGGTCTCTATTATCTCCTGGCGAAGATCACAGCCTTCCCGCACGCCGGCTCCGGTGACGCCGCATTTGATTTCTTCAAGAAAGTTGTGACCTTCTACCACATCGGGCTCATCTGCAGCGCCATTGATTACCATTACTCGATTGGTGAAGTACGAACGCTACCATCCTCTACGTCAACGTTCTCGATACTACCTGGACTCCCATTATACTCGATGGCCAAATTTGCGGACCCGCGCAACCCAGTCATGGTGGACTTTGAACACAGCACGCTTACATATACTGCATTGAGTCTTTCATTGTTCTCCATCTAGATGGGCGGGTATCAATCTCGTCACGGCTCTCCCTTAAGAGTGCCACGGGATTTGCCGGTGTGTCATTGTTCGGCCTTCATCATGTACTGTACTGTAATACGACAGATAATTCGACGCACGCAGATCTAGGGGTCGGCAAGACATCATGCATCATGACTGGTCCCGCTTTTATCGTCTGTCTTCTCCCGCGTCTTCGTTAGCATCCCCTACTGACCAGTGGCGGCGCTCTTGTCATTGTCGGAACGCTCCACTATATATGAAGGCGATTTCGGATGATTTTTATCTCTCGTAAGGTATCTTCCGTAAGATGTCTGCGTGAAATCAAACTATTGCGAGATAAACCGTGGGTCATCCCACCCCGGGGCGTCGTTCCCATGTGGATGTTCGTGGCACCGTACGTCCTTATTGTTTGCACCTGTTGGTTAACTAATCCGTCTAAGGAAATGCGCACACGGTTGTCTCACCAATCGTCCCTACACACCACCCCATGACGCTTCCAGTCCTCGCCATTCACGGAGAACAGTTCGATATATGATCGCGATCTTCTACTTAAAAGGGCACAGTCCTCATTCAGACGACTGTGCTGTATATGCTCGAAAGCGAGCGAGTGAGTAAGAGAGGCAGAGTGTGGAAATAAGGAGAGAAAGGAGGAAGTTGTTGCTGAGTCCGAGCGAGAGCGAGCGATGAAATCGTGTTGCAAGGGAAATCAAATCGGCCAAAAAATGAAGCATCAGAAGTGTGGGGTGGAGGAAAGGAAAGGAACTTCTTAAGGGAGAACAAGGCGTCCAAGAGCAATTGAAGACGGAATGGAACTATTGGCCGGAGTTCGCACTTGCGAGCGTACGACGCGGCTCGAGAGAGCACAACCATTCTGTACGGTTCGAGACCGCGAAGTCGTGACTCGTGAAGTCACGTAAGAGTCGGGAGTTTGAATACGAGTCGGGGGAACTGATTCGGGAGCGAGCGTGGGGAAGAATGATCGGCCTCGAATCAGAGTCATTGGTTGGTCTGTCACAACCTTGCGAGGTCGGTCAAAGCAGGTACGAGTTCAGAGAATGAAAAGATGAGGGCTAACATCCTGCTGTTACGAGAAAGTGCAAGTGACCGAGTCGGTATGCGAGAGTCTTTCGGGCGAGTTGCGAGAGGCTTTGCCGGGAGTTAGGAACGACCTGCGAGCTAGAAGTGACCGAGACAGGGAGGTTGGTGTCAAGAACGTGAAGAGAAGCTGTATGAAAGAGAAAAGGTGAGCGAGGTGTGAGGTAAGTAAGCGTTTGGATGTCTTCAATTAGACCAGCCCAATGAGCTTGTTGTGATCACACGAGAGAGATAACGAATCCGATGATGATATTGATATTGAATACAAAATCAAGGCCTTATATACACGTCATGTACTGTACCAAGTGGTGGGTCTTTCATCTTTGCCTAACCGAGTCTGGACTTGTGAGGTTTTCTTGAGCGATGCGGTGTACGGAGTCGAGTCTGTGAGTCTGAAGACGGAGAGTTATTCACCAAAGAGGGGAAAGGGGGTAAGGGGTGCGAGAGAGTGCAAGAATGAAACGAGACAAGACGACGGTGTCGTCGAGGGGGCGACACTGGGAAAGACGGCGACGAGTGACTAGAGTAGG
Organism: Lactarius psammicola; assembly: GCA_025769895.1. Taxonomy (NCBI): domain Eukaryota; kingdom Fungi; phylum Basidiomycota; class Agaricomycetes; order Russulales; family Russulaceae; genus Lactarius; species Lactarius psammicola. The sequence goes on along the minus strand of WTXK01000040.1, from coordinate 236,400 downwards.
AGTACCTGCGCAGAGAGTCTGAATTGAATTGGGACCACACGTGAAGATGAGAGGAAAGTGGCGAGACGAGCGCTAAGTATATTCAGCTAGAGATCGGTGGTTTGAACTTTGGAAGTCTAGTAGCTACTAGATAAGTAGAGAGGAATATAATAAGGGTCGATGGTGGCATAGGAGAGAGCGAATCAGAAGAGGACGCGGAGACGAACGAGATATGGAATCGAGGGAGGGCGTGTGCGAGGTGGCGAGACGAGTGGCGAGAGATACAGAGACATGAAAGGAGCAGAGGTCGAGGTGGTGAACGACGGGCGCACTAAGATACAAGGATTAGTATAGTAGAACAAATAGATGAAACACCCTGGTCAGAGACAAAGGGAGAGCGTGGCCCAGACGATCACATGTGGAGCGAAGCGACTTGACCACTTCAAAGGGGTTGTGATAAAAGCGGTGCGACGAGAGTGGATGTGGCGATAGACAAAAGTCACGGGGACAAGCGGCAGGGCGAGCGCCTGAGCTATCCCGACAGTCTGAGCGGGGATTCAAATGCCACGTAAAGTTATACCCCCGCACGGTCGTTTAGTGGACGATCGTTGACACGTCTCCCCACTACTCTTCTTGAATCTGTCTGATGTCTACGATCAACCTACACTTTATGCTTGTCCCTCTGTGTTCCCTCCGCCCAACGTCCCTCTTGGCCTCCTGGCCCATGGACCCCTGAGCCGCAAACCCTCTCCAGGTCGCTAAAAGCCCAGGGGAGCTGGCCTTTGTGCCATGTGTTCCCATGCTTAGGGACTGCCCCCTCTGCCTACTCGGCAACTCGCAGGCCGCGCCGTCTTATAGGCGGTCAATCCGGTGGGCAGTTGGAGACCTGTCCCCGAGCAGCGGAAGCGAGGGAGGGGGGGGAGGTCACAGTGGACGCAACCTATTCAGCTTCTTTCTTTGTCCGATCTCCTTACCACCTCCACCCAACGTCCCTCTCTGGCCTCTTGGCCCATGGACCCCTGAGCCGCGAGCCCTCTCCAGGTCGCTAAAAGCTCAGGGGAGCTGGCCTTTGTGCCATGCGTTCCCATGCTTAGGGACTGCCCCCTCTGCCTACTCGGCAACTCGCAGGCTGCGCCGTCTTATAGGCGGTCAATCCGGCGGGCAGTTGGAGACCTGTCCCCGAGCAGCGGAAGCGAGGGAGGGGGGGGAGGTCACAGTGGACGCGACCTATTCAGCTTCTTTCTTTGTCCAATCTCCTTACCACCTCCGCCCAACGTCCCTCTCTGGCCTCTTGGCCCATGGACCCCTGAGCCGCGAGCCCTCTCCAGGTCGCTAAAAGCTCAGGGGAGCTGGCCTTTGTGCCATGCGTTCCCATGCTTAGGGACTGCCCCCTCTGCCTACTCGGCAACTCGCAGGCCGCGCCGTCTTATAGGCGGTCAATCCGGTGGGCAGTTGGAGACCTGCCCCCGAGCAGCGGAAGCGAGGGAGGGGGGGGAGGTCACAGTGGACGCGACCTATTCAGCTTCTTTCTTTGTCCAATCTCCTTACCGCCTCCGCCCAACGTCCCTCTCTGGCCTCTTGGCCCATGGACCCCTGAGCCGCGAGCCCTCTCCAGGTCGCTAAAAGCTCAGGGGAGCTGGCCTTTGTGCCATGCGTTCCCATGCTTAGGGACTGCCCCCTCTGCCTACTCGGCAACTCGCAGGCCGCGCCGTCTTATAGGCGGTCAATCCGGCGGGCAGTTGGAGACCTGTCCCCGAGCAGCGGAAGCGAGGGAGGGGGGGGAGGTCACACTGTCAGCGCTCTCGTTTCCTCCGACCGTCGGCCGAGGGTCGCGCTCTTTGTCTCGGGCAAAGTTGCGCCTGACATTCCTTCATTTTTATCTAAAAATTTCTTACTTTTCGTTTGCGTTTCACCTTTAGTGCGCCTCGTCGGCCATGTTCTGGTCTCCCTTCTCGTATCTCTCAACCCGCCGTTACTCTCGTCCCTATACTCGTCGTAGTACTTTCTGGGTCCCAATACACCGTCTCCATTCTACAATACCATAGCTCGTCGTCGACGCCACCATCATCGGGTTTCGAAGGCGTTTTGGGGTGGTCCCACCCAAGCCTCTGTCTCTCCATCGATATCGACATAACCTTGACTTTTGTTTAGCTTTTCCCCCACTTTCTCGTTCTCCCTCACAAACGTCGACTTAGCGTTTTCTACTTTGTTCGACCCTACTTACCTGTTCGCGACGTATATAGGGCCTTGTGAATTGCTCAATGTAATTATCAGTCCTCCGAGCTTCCCCCTTCTACACACACACGCTCTCACGTGAACTCTTTCTAGCTCGTCGGGGCAGGTCTAAGTCGAAGACTTCCGCACGCTCGCTCAACCCGCGTTCCCGCTCACCTTCTTTCGACTTTGCAGATTCCTTTCGCGTCTTCGACGCTACTTCGCTCGCTCTTAGCACCCTGTCTCGTTAGCCGGCCTACTCTCATCGCCGACCCGCGCTCGCAATCGACATCTTCCCGACCCTTCGGTGTTACACTCCTTCCCCTTCCGTTCCGGCTTCGGTCCGTTCAGACTCGTGCTCGGACTTCTGACTCTTCAACGTTGCGTGACTTCAAGAGTCGCGAGCAAAGTTCCCTTATATAGGAGTACGGCCGCGTCCGTATTGTCGAGGTACGCAGACGGGTGCTCTGCAAGCGTGATGAGTGAGTTTTTTTTTCTTTTCAATTACGATAGTTTTTACCTTTACACATTCCGGTTTCTGCGAAACGGCCATCACTCTCTGCTACATACTTTCGTCCTTTGCCGACATCATATTACTTATCGCGTCACGCGTCACGTCGCAGCTAGGACATTGCTCTGACAACCGCCCCTTCACTTCCTTGCAAAATTCCATTGACACGCCTTTCTCTCCCTACCGGACTCCTCCCAACTCTAGACGTCGCCTCCAAATTTGACATGAGTCGCGTATGTTTTTCCTTTCATTTTAGCACTCTTCTTACTGACCTAGGTCTAGGAGTCGGTCTTTTGGGAAGATCCCAACTAAGACATATTTTCATCGTGAGATGGACTCAGTCAATGATCTTGTCAATGATGAGTCTTACGTGACAATAATAAAAGGACAACGGAGACTCTTTGCACTACATGGATAGATTTTATGTTTTATTTGTTTTATTAGGAGTGTCCTCTTCAAGGATCGCTTAGAAATTTACAATCCACTGGAGTGGTATTGGTCTCAAAACCCGGACTCCGGGATTCCCACTCTCGGGTAAACTGATTCCGCCTAGAGCTACTAGTCAGTCCGAACTCAACTGACTATCACTACTGTCATATGTCACATGTTTTACCTTGCTGACGTTACCTGTGTAGCATATCCGCGGCCATACTGTATGAGTCGACTTTGTTCAGACATCATGATACTGCCTATTGTCTGACAATGAAGCTATGAAGGTTCGAGGGTCCCGATTCTCTCTCTCTCTGTTTCTAAGTCCCCTAGATTGTCCCACAGATGAACTCCGTAACTCAAACATATCTTTTTGGGGATAGCGTGTACACCTGAAAGTTCAATCGTACACAACTGTGACGGCACCCTCAGTACATTCTCTCCTCTCACCGTATTATTTTTCTTTGTGGAGCTTGAGCGTGGGTGATTACTTCCATTCATTTTTCATCTGACATTTTCGAAGCTTATTTCCCAACTCACTACCCTACGCAGCAACGCCACGGCACAAACCGAACACACCCCCATGACTCAGGCTCGTCGATCTGGCATGCAGACGGTCGAGACGACGGAGCTGGTAGTCCTGACGAGGTTGATAGTGAGTTGCACCAAATCACACTTGCTGCCCAGTAATTAATTCTCGGACTGCAGATCTAGAAGCTCCCCCGTCAAAGCCCAGCCGAAACACAGAAATCGGTGTACTTCTCAGTCCAGTGATGGTGAGAACTAAATCCCGCTTTTATGACTAAGCTGGGTGTGCCGCTAATTTACTCTGTAGCACTCTTGCATCGTCGCGGAGATCATCACGAAGATAGATGCAGATTTTACCCCCCAGCTAAGAGAACGTATCGAATTAAAAAGTTCAGGGAATTCAGGTCGAGGGGAAAACTATGGGTTCCTCCGAGCTCTAAAGAGTTAACTTTTACGTGAGGTTGTTGACGAAGGCAGAGATACGTTGTATCTGTGTTCTCCTCTCAATTCTTTCTAACTCGTCGGCATTATTTGAAGAAGGACATCCTGAGTGACAAGAGCAAGCTGGACGACAAGGGCCCAGGACTTGATAGCTGCATCCAAGGAGCTTCAAAATTGGGTCAAAGATGATAGCCCTTCCAAGAGCCCTTCAACGGAAAAAGCTAACAGTTCCAAAGGTTTTCATTGTGATTGACGAAGCCCATCCGTTGACAGTGCTCTTCGACTGACAGGATACAGAGGCGTTTTGTTGAACTTCGGCGGGCACTTAGGGTATTCTCAGATGCGTCATTGTTCACATTCTTCCTTTCCACCACAGGGAAATCTCTCAAATTTCTCTGCCTCGTGATCGTGATGCCTCTCACCACATGAATGAGGATGATGGCAAACTCAAAACTCCCGATTCCTTCATATATCTGGGCTTTGACCATCTCATGAGGAACCGCAAAGTCTTCGACAAGTACAAAACCCTCTAGGATGGATATCACTTCGTTGCTGTATCGCTCATATGGGAAAACATTGTGAGCTGGATCTTAATGCATTACTCCGGTTTTCTCATCTTTTGTCAGGTGAGGCACAAATTATGATTACGGGGACGAGGAAGTATGCCGCGGGTTGATCCACTTTGCTCTCCTGAAGTTACTCTGTGGAACGTACAATAATAACCTGATGGAGGCCCAGACGGGCGCCGTTTTGTCGCAGCGGTTGGCTCTGGATATCAATGGCACGATCTACGTCCCGTTACCTAGCGACCAGGTGGAAAAAGAACAAGAGCAGATATCTAACCACATGCGTGTCTGCATGTCGATTGGAGATGGGATCGAAACTACGTGGCATTGCCGCGTCTAAGCCTAATCCTTGCGGAGGCGGTGTCCCTTATTATGAATGACAACAGTCGCTTCAATTTAGCTGACGCTCTTACCGAGGTTCTGGGTGGATTCGGCATCAATCTAGCAGAACTATTGGATATATTAACAGGATGACAAACTAGTCGAACCTCGAGGGATTGGGTCCTTCACGAAGTCCCGAGCGGCCTAGGGTCTTGTTAGAGTGATGCTCTCTGCGCATCATTATATTTCGTTGTGTCAGCTGAGCATTTCCCTCTTATGGCTCCTCGCTTGCTTATCGTCCATTAGAATCTTTATATAGATCAATATAGTGTCTGCAGGCTGTGTCGTGTTGTCACCACTGGTACGTCTATTATCACGTGATGCCCGACTCGAACGAGTCTCGAAGTCGTTCACTCAGCGAGTAATCAAAGATATTGAAGATTGAGATAGGGCGCAGTATATTAAAAACAATATTCTATCATTCTATACCACCTCCCTTCTAGACACTGGCGCAAGTTCATCTCGAGGGAATACGAGATGCCACGGTCCGAGGGGGTCGTCGAAGAGTCGCCTCCCACGGTGGGAAACAACGACCTGAGCGTGGAGTTCGATCTCCACGCGAAAGCCTAGGAGTCGCATCTAGGAAGGGTCAGCAACGATCGACGGCGCACAAAAAAGGGTTACGCACCAAGTTTTCTGCAGGGCAGACGACCTTCTCTTCAAAATATTTCCAACTCACTCGCAGAAGGTAAAGGACGGTTTGGAATAGCATCTACAGCCAGTAAGTGTGTGACCTTCCAGTATTCCTCGATGTTGACTCACTGTTTTTGGTTTGGATGGAGGCAAGAGCGTAATAGATGAGGTGGGAGCGTCGAAACTTGCGCGAGAAAATCGAGCGCCCGCGTCGGCTCACGATTGCGCCCTTCGCGCTGGCACTGGCGTCGTCAGTTGAGTCCCATGCGTGTTCAAGAAGGTACAGTTCTTTCAGCACAGTACTTTCGCCTGTACTATTACAAATGCGATTGCAGCCCGACCCCCTAAGACGACGACCCGGCGACGCCACAAAACCTACGTCCATGAGGCGACGATCGCTAGATCTGCACCTTCAGGATGACGACCACGGCAACCCCCGCACCTCCCAGAATGCGACCTCAGTGACAATGTCGTCACTGCTTCCCCACACAGTCTATCTGTCCTGTTGTATGTAGGCACAGTACGTGTTCTCTCCCTTCTCTGTCCCTCACTACTCCAAGTAGGGCTCCCAAGGATGGCAATCGCGATAATCCCAGACCGTCGGGGAGACGTCTGCCAGTTCTAGTAATTGGCAGGGGTATGGTAAACACGGGTCACGGGTCGGGTAATGCCGGGTACGGGTACGGGTACAAGTAGCCTGCTTCAACCCGAGGCAAACCCGTACCCGAACCACGGGTAACACGTCTTTTTTTTTGGTTTGGTTGACTGGAATGTCAGCATTTTCCGTGAGTGCGAGCGTCACACTCTACTCGCCCTCAAGCGCTACCTCACATCCTTGCGGTCCTCACCATCCGTTCCCTTCCCCTTGCACGTTGTAAGGCCAGCCCGAGCGTTAGGCTCGAAATGTGGACTGTCACCCTCGATCGCCTCGACCATGCAGCCTTTGTCTCTGTTATCCCGGACTCAGCTCTTAGTGACCCGCTCAGCCTCTTACTGTACCTATGCCACTTTTCCTTACGTTCTTTCCTTACTGTCTACGATACTCACTCGACTCTAGCCAGCATTGATCCTGCCTCGATTCGTTATCATCATCTAGTTCCGAGTCTCACTGACTGCCTCAGTTTCCGGTCATCACCCCTCATCTTTCCTCTCGTTTCCTTTCGAAATCTCATTTCTTGCGCTAGTTATAGCGGTACAAACACCTCCGAGTCATTGCCCGGTGTCGTTCGTGTCACGATAGTCCCGCCCTCAACTTTCCGTCTTTCGTCCTCCACCGATATCGGGTCTCCCCATCTACCCTTAGCTTACTCTTCCCACTTTGTCGGATATTGCACGCTCTCGTGTATGAAAGCCCCCGTATTAACTTGGTGCAACACAGAACCTGCCTGCGTCCTTGAGACCCCTCGCGTGGACTCCTTGGCCCGACCCGAGCTTCCAGATCCGCGTTCTGATCATAATGGGAGATCTTGACTCTTTTCGATTTCCCCCATTCGCCTTAACAGACTCAAGCTCAGTCCCATATCTCGCAGTGCATGTTTGCTTGCTCTAATATCACTTTATCTCTCCTCTTTGCTGTACTCACGAACTCCCCTACGCGCCTTAGCACTCTCTTCGATTTGAAGTTCGTTTATTGCGGGTAATAGGGTCAGATCGCGTTGTAATCTACGGCCGCATATTATATAGTCCCGTTATTGTCACGTATCGTGTATCGATAGTCACGGTTCGTGACGAACACGTCTCCTTCCGACATGCCTGCTGCAACATGGGCAATTTCGCCCATATGATCATGAGTCGACTTTGTTCAGACATGCTACCTAACTTGTCAGACAATGAGTCTTAATGAAAAGGTTCGAGGGTCCTGATTCTCTCTGTTTTTAAGTCCCCTCGATTGTCCCACAGATGAACTCTTGGATAAACTCCGTGACTCAAACAGAACTTTTTGGGGATAGCGTGTACATTTGAAAGTCCAAGTCCACACAACTGTGACGGCGTCCTCAGTACGTTCCCTGCTCTTACCATATTATTTTTCTTTGTGGAGCTTGAGCGTGGGTGATGACTTCTATTCGTTCTTCGTCCCGAGGCTATGCCCCGACATTTTCGAATCTTATTTCCCGACTCACTAACTCAGGCTCGTCGATCTGGCAGACAGACGACCGAGACGACGGAGCTGGTAGCCCTGACGAGGTTGATAGTGAGTTGCACCAAATCACACTTGCTACCCTGTAATTCTCGGACTGCAGATCTAAGCTCCCCCGTCAAAGCCCAGCCGAAACACAGAAATCGATTTAGTTCTCAGTCTAGTGATGGTGAAAACTGAATCTCACTATTGCGGGTAAGCTGGGCGTGCCGCTAATTTACTCTGTGGCAGGCTCGTAGCACGACTCTGAACGTAACCGAACCCGTAAGCGCTTCTCCAATGCTGCAGAATACTGTACATGGATGTATTCACTTCAAGCACGGATAAAGGAGCGCTTCCGTTCGGGTTCCTCCGCCAACAGAATTGGTACCCTCAAAAATAGGAGTCATTGGCTCAGAGACAGTGGTGTGGCGACCGCTCTGCGCTGTGTACCGACTGTACTGAAGCAATCATATCTCAACCAGCGAGCTGCGTTATTTCTCCCAGACCGGGGCAAAGGAAGGGCAAGTTAGAGCCCTTGTACTGATACTAGCACCGAAAGGTGTGCCCAGGACTTAGAGGAACAGGTACCGTCTTAATTAAGAGAGTATTTAATCCCCTCCTTTGACTTCTTCATGTAGGCCAACATCTGCACGACATCTAAACCGCAAAGTGACACTCGCAACAGGAGCTCGGTTGAGGTGGAGTAAATCCTGCCATCCACCGAGCACATTTCGGACCCACGAGACTTCTACGCCTCAGACTCGGTACTGGACGGCATTTTCGACACTGGAGCTGGGTTTGTATGAGTCAGCTGAGGAGTTTCTGGAGAGGTTCGATCCGGAGATTCAAGATGATCGTCAAGTCGGTAGCGGTTTCGCAGGGCTTCGCGTATGTTTATATTATTTGATCTATGCGACTCGGGTTAATTGGCGCGAAACATCCCCAGTACCTTCAGATCCTTCTGCACCAGCGTTTGCGTGCACAGCCGTTCACCCTGCTCCCGCAAACTGCACGGCCTTCATCTCGGCAGGTGGGCGCGCCCACAACGGCTTCCAAAGCGTCACTTTCATGTCGTGAATCAGTGAGCCAGCGCCAGGACGCCGCGCCAGGCGGGTAAACCTTATTACTAACGTCGCCAGCTTATCCAGATCGCGAAGAACTCTAATCGTACCCAGTGGGGTAGGGACAGCAGCGGTCAGAAGATACGGAGATGCCGTGGACGGAGCCGGGGTCGTTCGCGAAGACGTGAAGACGCGGGCAGCCTCCGCGCATCATCATACCTCGTTGTGTCAGCTGAGCATTTCCCTCTTATGGCTGTCGACACTGAAGCTGCCGCCCCACGGAGACTTCCAGCCAAGCCACTACCACCTCAACTCCTCATGTGTTCATAACGACAGCACAGCCGCGGCGGGACCGCGCACTAATGCAAACCACAGGCGACGATGTCGATGGCTAGGCCATGGCAATGACGACGATGGGAGGCGAGGATGACAACACGATGGCGATGGTGACAATGGCAAGACGACGATGACGACGGCAATGTGATGATGACAGCCAGATGAGGCGACATTGACAACAGCAAGGCAACATCTACGACGACGGGAGAGTGTAACGATGGGTGATGTAATGACAGCAGCGACGAAGGGGCGGGGCAGGGTGGGCGGCGAGGACAAAGGCACTCCTGTAGCTAACTTGTAGATATTTTATTCCTACACTATATTTTTTCTGTATTTTGTGAAAACTTAAGTGGACAGGAAAGAGCAGTCGTCTCTGTACGATTGTATGCTGGCAGACTAATGAGTCTTGACTTCAAGAGTCTTTGAATCATGACATCACGATGTCGCGTGTCGCGTCGAATGTATTTCCAATGAAACTCTCGAAAACATGTGAATAATATTGAGAATAAATTTTACAATATCTTTTTAGTGTGTGCATTGTGTTCATTGTGAATGACTTTGATAAGCATATGGAAATTGCGTGACTGGATACATTATAAATGTAATTAACATGTGTTGGGCATTGTCACCATTAATTTATTGTGGACTACATTGTGAATGAGATTATAATGTATTGTGCACTTATTTTCAAAGCTCTTTTGAAATATTATTTCCATTAAATTAGCATAAAAAATGGCTTAACATCACATAATGCCCACAGTGACACCTACTCATTTCACCGTCTGTGGAGTTACTATAGATGCGCCTATGTACTCTCGGCGCCATACTGCAGCAAGAGTTGCACAATATCTTGGTGCTCTGCCGCCGATGCTACCTGAATTGGTGTCTTGCCCGTGCGATTCCTTGCATGGATATTGGCACCATGCTCCAACAGCTGCCGTGCGGCCCTCTGATTGCCACTCTTCGATGCCCAGTGCAACAGAGATTCGTCGTACATATCTGGGGTGTTTATGTCGGCACCGTATTTGAGTAAGAGCTGCGCAACTTCTAAGTCATCGCGTTCCAACGCCCAAAGAAGTGGAGTCCCGTCCCAGCACCGCACATTGGGATCTGCACCTTTCTCAAGTAAGAATCGTACTACCTCTAGATGCCCTTCTACGGAGGCCAGAAAAAGTGGGGTCCAATCATCGTTATCCCGAGCGTTGACGTCTGCACCGCTCTCAACGAGTAAGTGCAAAATCTCCAGACGCCCATTGTTCGATGCAAAATGCAAAGGGCGCCAGCCAAAGCTGCGCTGGGCGTTCACGTCGGCACCATGCTTGATGAGTAAATGTGCAACCTTCAGGTTGCCGCGGCCGGATGCATAATATAATGGCGTCTTGTGACTATTAAGTTCGTCTGGATCCTGGGAGCGTGACGTGATTAGCCATTCTGCTATATCGCCAAAGTCACTTAGCACGGCACAGGTGAAGTGGTGGTACTTCGGGAGTTGGCGGAGTATTTGGAATCGACTGCCTACTCTCGTCGTAGTCTTCTAACCAGGCCCAGGCTGAAAAATACGGCTCAGCAGGATCGAAGATTCGTTGGATGGTATCTCGTGTATGTAGTGACACATTCCCGAACTTTGCGTGATCGACCCAAAACCGAGCAGCGTAAAACGCGAGGGGAAGGTCGACGATCGTGGCCTTGTTAATGTTGCCGTCCAGGCTAAGCAAAACAGTAAGGCAGGCGCGTGCGATCGTTAAGTGAGCCGGTTCGAGAGGGATATAGTACCGTGAGACCCGTCCTTGCGCAATGCGATTCGACGTCAGGAATTCCTTTACCGAAAAGTGCGAGAACTGTACGACTGTTGTATCGCCAACATTGACAACCGCAATCAAGCTAGAGCACGTGGACAGAACTGCCTCACAGGGGTCTTCGGGCCGCCAGTCCGCTTCGAACCTAGGATTGTCACCTTCATTAAGGTCGAATGCGAGGAATTCCGCGAGTTCTTCCACGCGAAGAGGCCGAGAAGCGACCGCAATGCACTGGAAAAGACGGTGTGCGTATGCCCAATTTTGTTCATCGATGTCCAGCAACGTGCGCTCATATGTCGCGTCCAGGGTACCCGGTAACTCGTCCAGAGCCCGCCGGATGCGCCCTGGCAGGCAGCGACGTAAGCTGTCCAGCTGGCAGAACACCCATCGAAACCTGTATGACGACCTCAGTTTGCATTCTGAGCACAAAGTTTATGAGACGCCTCACATTCCATTAGCCCCTTGCGTAAGTCTATTGATCACAAGCTCCTTTTCCTCTTGCTTCCACTTGCGCATATTTGTGTCTTTGTTTATAAATGACACGATATAGTTGTTGATATCTTCCTGTTGTCCGCTCTCATCGTGCAGCGATACACAGTGGGATGCCAAAGGTTGAAGGTTGGCTTTGATGTCCACCTCGGGACGGCTCGTGACGCATACATGTAAGTTGGGATAGCCCAATTTGGTCAGCCACTCGACGAGCTCCAGGACCGATTCTCGAGGAGAGGGTGTGCCGGCGCTCTTGGGACACTCGTCAAGGGCATCAAGTATGATATATGTTGGGCCAGCTCCTGGGAGTACAAGCATTTCCTGTAAGCATTCCATCAGCGTATCATCACTGGGCTGTTTAGCGCCGGAACGATATGCTGAAAACAAGCGGCCGAGAATATCGGAACGTGGATCGGATTGGTAGCAGAACTGGACAAGAAGAGACAGTAGCGCAGCACGGGCGTCCTGCTTTGCGGTGTCCTTGAAATCAAAGTAAAAATATGCCATCGTGGCTAACCCGGCATCGCAGAGTCTTGTGACCTCTTGAATGATCGAGGAACTAATTCATGCGTTAGTGAACAGAAACGACTAGAGGCAGTGCACTGCGTACCAAAGGATGCTCTTTCCTGAGCCCGCTGTAGAGAATGCTCACCATCATGGCAGGCGAAGACAAAATGTGGGAATAAACATACGTTTTCCGTGGATCCATAACAGGGAACCTATCACTTCCCATTCGCGGAAAGTGGTACCTTGAATGAACCAGGTCGCAGTTCCATCATGGTAAGCCTTGCGCGCGACGTTGTAGTTGCTTGATGGATCCACAGGAGAAAGCCACTGTCGGGACTTATCTTGCAGCTGATCGCCTGCAAACACCGTCGGATTCGTCAGTGGGAATTGGGGACGCGCGGATGTAAGGCGACTACGAACGTTGAGACTTTTTCATGTTGCTTGCGATTTGTTGCATCACAACTGGTGCCCAGGATTAGCAGGCAAAGATCTGACGACGGATGAAGCACACCTAGGGTCTGTCGAACATCTTCTGTTGTCGTCTTGCCGCCTGTGAGACAAACACTTAGGGATCGGGGTACGGTGGATCCCAGGCTCCGGCACAGGCCACGCACCGTCCATAACCACTTTCATATTCTTCACAAGCCCATACACAACCTCCAGCGTCTGTGCAGCGACTGTCCGAGCCTCCTCGTGGTTCAGTCGATCCAACCTCTGCAGCACCGCTTCAGTCTCATTCTCTCCTAGAAGCTTCATTCCGAATTTCTCTAGTCATATTGAGCGAGGAACGATGCATCAACAAAAAGGAAGACACACTTAATCGTCCTTGCTTGACCTGCTGCGTCGCAAGGGCAAGCGTAGAAAGCAGTTCCACCAGAATTTTTACGGTGATATCAGTCATCGCCGTCGTAGGTGGGATCTTGGTATAAATATCAAGGCGTCTCAGGAAATTTTCGGTCGATTCGAATAGGTCGACAAGTGCATCATAGCTAGCGCTGACGTCCTTGATCGCCTGAACACAACGGACATCGTAAGGGCCTAGCCAATGAGACCGAGAAGATACACACAGCAAGAAGGATACCGATTCCAGCAAAGACGGCGTTTGCAGGTGGAAATGTCTTGATAAAAACGTCAGAAAATAACCCTACGAAGGGTAATTCAAGGGCCATAGTTTGCAACGTACTAGACCGACGCCTTCACTGAGAGCACTGCTGGTTGACAGCGTATGCAAGACACGGACAGTCCGCTTGAGCCACCCTATGAGTTTCCCGTCACCACCTCGAAAATTATGGAACGCCTGTGCTTGCTCTTGGAGGATAGCGCTGATATCATCCGCAGAGTCGCAGCTTTGCAGCTGGATGGTAAGGTTATTGTCGAGTAAGTTTGTTCCTGCCTGTTTCTCATACTCCCTGAGAGCAGTCTCAAAAAGTGATCGAAGATTAGATTCTGAAGAGGGATCGAAGGACATAGCGTTGAGAGGGTGTAGTTGTTTCGTACCAAGACTTATATAGTGTTACGGCCAGTCTGCCAACAGATGCCGTAGTCTCAGACAGAGCTTGGCGGCAACTATGAGCAATCATCACGTGACCGACTGAGTCTAAACGACTCTGTAATTAACCATATCCAGTTACTCTAGCATTCGTTCTATGAAACCGTGCGACATCTCATATACAGGTTGGTTACGAGCCTAATAGCGTTCAGGTAAATAGCGTTCAGGTATAGACGATACGGGAGAAGCAATGAGCCAGCGGTCGCAAGAGCGGTCGTTGTAAATCTGGGGCTTGGTGCTGAACTAGTACCAAAACCAGTACACCCAAACCTCATTCCATGGTCTCAAAGGATCCTTTAGTTCGGGCCATCATGGAAGCACAGGGTTTGCAAGAAGAATAAATGTCGAGCGCGATAGCCTCGGGTATTCTTTCTATAGTAGAATGACGCTGTGTACGCGTCAAAGCATAAAAGTGCCCCATTATTGGCTCCCCTAGTTTTCAATCGGGACATTTGCACTGCAGTAGAGAAGATCTATGTATGCGTATATCAATGTATCTGTACTACACTGACAATTACTAGGTCGGCCATTTCTTGGGAGCACAAGCATGTCCCTTAAACAATTCATGAGCGTGTCATTACTGGGCTGTTTGGCGCCGGAATGACGATCCGAAAACGAGCGACCGAGAATTTCGAAACATGCATCGGATTGATAGCAGATTCAAACAAGAAGATATGAGAACACAGCACGGGCGTCCCGCTTTGCGGTGTCCTTGAAACCAAAGAAAAAATACGCCATCGAGGCCAACCCGGCATCGTACAACCTTGTAGCTTCTTTAATAGTTGAGGAGTTATTTCGTGTGTTGGTGAACAGAAACGAGTTGAGCCGGTGCAATGCATACCGGAGGACGCTCTTGCCTGAGCCCGCTCACTATCACTAAAGGCGAAGACAAGACGTCGTAAAAAAATATACGTTTTCCGTGGATCCTAAGAGCGAACCCGTCACTTCCCACCCATTTGCAGCAAGTAGTGCCTCGAATGAACCAGGTCGCAGTTCCATCATGGTAAGCCTCGCGCCCGATGTCGTATTTGGTTGACGGATGCGCAGGAGAAAGCCACTGTTGGGACTTGTCTTGTAGCCGGTCGCCTGCAAACATCGTCAGATTCGTCAGTCGGAACGAAGAAGTAAGGAGATCACGAACGTTGGGACTTGTTTATGTGGCTTGCAATTTGCTGCATCACAACTGGCGCCGAAGGTTAGCAGGCGTAAATATCTAAAAATGAACGGAACACACCTAGCGTCTGTCGAGTATCTTCCATTGATGTCTTGCCGCCTGTGAGACAAACACTCAGGGAACGGTGAGTTGCATGCTAAGCACAGACCACGCACTGTCCACAATTACTTTCAACTTCTTGACGAGTCCATAGACAACCTCCAGCGTCTGTGCGACGGTCATCCGAGCCTCCTCATGGTTCAGTCGATCTAACCTCTGCAACACCGCTTCAGTCTCGTACCCTCCTAGAAGCTTCAATCAAATTTCTCTAGTCACGTTAAGCGAGGAACGATGTATCAACAAAGAGAAAGACATACTTAATCGCCCTTGCTTGACCTACCGGGTCGCAAGGGCAAGGGTAGAAAGTAGTTCGATCAGAATTTTCACGATAATCTCGGTCATCGCCATCGTCGGTGGGATTTGATATAAATATCGAGGCATCTCAGGAAGTTTTCGGTCGACTCGATGGTCGACTAGGGCATCGTAGCTAGCCCTGACGTCCTTAATCGCCTGAAGATGATGGGTATCGTAAGGGCCTGGCAGATGAGAGCAAGAAGATGGCGCTGACAGTGAGAAGTATACCAATTTCTGCGAAGATGGCCCTTGCAGGTGGAAATGGTTGCATAGAAAGTGTCAGAAAAAAGCCCCAGGCCTACAAAAAGCGATTCAAAGCTGGTAGTTCGCAACGCACCAGACCGACGCCTTCACTGAGAGCACTACTGGTGGATAGCCCATGCAACAGGTGGATAGTCTGCTTCAACCGCCTGATGAGTTATCCATCGTCACCTCGAAATTTGTGGAACGCCTGTGCTTGCTCTTGGAGGATAGCATTAGTTTCATCCACAGAATCGCAGCTTTGCAGCTTGATAGTGAGGGAATTGTCAAGCAAGTTTTTCCTGCCTGTTTCTCATATTCCTTGAGAGCAGTCTCAAAGAGTGATTGCAGGTTAGACTCGGAAGAGGGATCAGAAGACATGGTGTTAAGGGGCGTAGTTGGTCCGTACAAAGTTTGATGTCACTGTAACTGTATGCTATTGCCCGGCACTTACAGCGTACGATTACTAAAATAACACCACCAACGCCTGGTTGTAAGCCAGCACTAGCAGCACCCGTGACGGGAGCCCGAGAAAAGTTCTTTGGCATCATCGCGTCAACTCGAACTACTGCAAAGCATATCGTGGGGTTCAGGGCGGAAGAGTCAGAGTACCTCGTCGAGCTCTTATTCAATCTTGTCGCAAACTGCACAAACTTCCAGTGAAGAACAGCGTCTCTGTCACATGCACGGTTACAAATTGAAGACTTCTTTATATCAACTACCTGTACTGTACCCACTCCTGATGATTACATTTGGGTGTGTCAATAGTTCAGACGTTAGGTACGCATATTTAGCTAGCCGCCTGTTCCTCTTTGGGTGGTTTATACAATCTCAACATAAGAGAGCTACAAACGACTGAAACCGAACTGAAACACGCCACGGTGTGAGCAAAAAAAGATAGGCGTCCGCAAAATTTACTTACGATAAAGCCATCGCAAGTGAGGCCCACACAGGATTGAGCCGAGTATTCCCAATAGGGTACAAGACGCCTGCCGCGATCGGGAGCGCTGCCATGTTGTACACCAACGCCCACAACTGGGGAAGGAGGCCACGGTCAGCTGTACTCCCATACGGCCCCAGCCGCCGGACTTACGAAATTGAATTTTACGCGCCGAAATACGGTTGAAGATAGATCCACAAGGGTCAGTACGCCACTAAGGTTCGGCGAAACAAGGATGAACGAGGCACTTGAGAGCGCCACGTCACTCCCCGATCCAACAGCAATAGAGACATCGGCCGCGGCCATTGCCTGTCCACCCGCCAGCGTCAGTTTCGTCAAGAACGATAACGAATGCTTTCACACGCACTGGTGCATCGTTTATGCCATCTCCAACCATAGCGACCATACAACGATTGTTCAAACTTTTCCCAAACAACCTCCTTAGCTTCGATCGTTGCTTCTTCGGAGCATTCTCCTGAAGCCAACGAACTTTGTCCGCCTGTTCGTTGATACGATCAGCTCGCAGGGGCTTGGACGAAGCACCGTGAAAATCTCACCTTTTCGTGAGGTAATACGCCTGCTATTACATTGGATTCAGGTATGCCGACTTGCTTCGCCACAGCCTTTGCAGTCGTAACATTGTCGCCAGAGATCATCCAAGTCGCCAGTTTCTGGGATTGCAAGTGAGAGATTACCGCCTTGGCGTCCTGTCGAAGTGGGTCGGCGACAGCAAACGAAAAGACGATTCTGAACGGGCTCGTCCCCGATGCTTCTTCGATCGTGTCATCTTGACGAACGGCGAGTAGCACAATGCTTTTCCCCTCCAATTTCCAGGACTCTAAACGGCCCGATAATTCCGCGGGAACCTCTGCCCCGTATTCTGCCATCCATGCCTCATTTCCGATGATTGCTGAGCAACGGATGTCACGAAAGATCGCCTTGAGCCCTCTCCCTGGCACTTCTTCCACTGAGGTAGCTGTCTGCGGAACGATATGGTTACCTTCACAATATGAACGAATGGCTGTGGCCAGAGGATGGGAGCTGGACGCCTCAATCTCCGATGCCAATCCAAGCACGGTTTCGCGCTTCCACGGGGTTCTGCCACAAGAGTCTTCGCTGTCGGTGACGGATGGCCGGCCACCCATTGTCAGGGTTCCTGTCTTGTCAAAGGCGATCGCGTCAAGCTGTGCGGCCTCCTGAAAGGCTTCGCCACCTCCGCGGACCAAGATCCCGAACTTCGCAGCCATACCAGAGCCAACGAGAAGCGAAGTCGGAGCTGCAAGACCAATGCCACAAGGACATGCTACGACAAAGACGGAGATGGCAAATTCGAGGGACCATACCGCTAGTAGATAAGGGAATTAACAAAGCTATTCCACGAGGAGGGAGTCGACACTTACGCCATCCCCCTAAGTCTTTGTCAAGGTAGCTGCGTGGAAGAACACCACTCACGCCCAGGCAGAGCCATATGATCCAAGTGATAAGGGCAAGTAATGTGACGACTGGCACGAAGTAACCCGTCAGACGGTCCGCGAAGCGCTCTATCGGCGCTCGTTTTGTCTGACTGTCCCGCACCACGTTGATGACATGATCAAGCCTATGCTCACGTAAGACCTTGGACACAACTTGAGAAGGACGAAAGCACCAACATGGTCTTGCCCTCCGCTACATCTATTCTCACGTCTATAACTTTCCCGACGTTGATTGTTCCAAGGAATACACGATCTCCAGGATACTTCTTTATTGGCTTGGATTCCCCAGTCACCGAGCTCTCGTCGAATAGTGATTGCCCGGATGCAACTGTGCCATCCATCGGAGGTGTTGAACCACTCGGCACTCGAACGATGTCGCCAATTTCCAAGAAATCTGCAGAGATCTTCTGCACTCTGGAACCAGGCTCCGACAATTGAACTACTGTTTCTGCGCTCGCGTCGCCTTTTTCTATGTCCCCTTCAATGCTGTGGAAGCCGCCGAGTGACCTTTTCTCGTCTGATAAACCCACAATAAGCGCTTCGGCTGGCTTCAAACTCGATAGGCTGGTAATGGCATCCCCTGTGCGGCTCTTGCTATACGCTTCCATGTATCTGCCTGGGCTGAGAGTCAGGTGTGCCGTTCGTTATAACAACCGCGTGGCATACCAACAAGAAGGAACATCGTAAGAAAGACGACAGAATCGAAATACGTTGATGTGTCGGCGTGACCATCTTGGGATGGTGAATTCGAAGCTGCAAGGGCAAACAAGACAACAGAGGAGAAATATGCCACCGAGACTCCAGACGATACCTGCGATATTTTCATTAGTCGTATAGAAACCTAGGGAGAAGACCCATACCAACAAGTTCATGCTCCCGAAACGGAGAAAACGTATCCGTATAGGAGTGCGACTCCCTCTCCTCCACAAGGCATAAATCTCCTCCAGACTTCGCTTGTGGAATATTCCAGCACTGTAAAACATCACAGGTGTAGCCAAGAAGAACAACGACCATTGAAGACGCGACGCATTCCCCGACCACATTGGTTCCATCATAAAATTTCTGGTAGAGTTCTGAGATGAGACCAAGCTCATGAAGACGACACCGATTATAAAGGTGGGGATGGCAACAATAACGGAAAACCCCAGGCGATAAAGGAGACTCCGTTTCTCCTTGTCTTGTAACAACCGAGCACGGTCTTCGAGAGTGAGGGTCTTATGTACGGTGACCTTGAAGGGGGAGCTACTGGACGACTCTATGGCGGAGACAATGTCGCGTATGGTGAAGGCTGGTGGTGATGGCTCATAGGTGAGACGAAGAACCGGATCTTGGAGGGTTGGTGGTTCTACGTGTAATATTTGACCCATCTTCTCGAGGCATTGCATAACCCTTTGAGGACACTGGCTGGTGGGGTTCTATGAGTGACCTTGAGTAGGTCCATTGATTTCGATGACTTACTCGCAGAACATGCCCTCTATATGTAGAGCAACGGTACGTCGCCCCCATGAAGTCCTCGAAGTATCTGGTATCGCTTGGACAGGCTCGACGTTGACCACAGATACTTCAAATCCTGCAGATTCAATAACGTCTTGCACTTCGGGAATCAGCTTCTTGCCTTCCACCACCAAAGTGGCAGAATTGCCCAGAAGATTGACCGAAAGGTCGGTGATGCCTCCCAGTTCAGAGAGTAATCTGGTGATGGTGGAATGGCATGAAGCGCAAGTCATCCCTATGGAGAGAGAAACGTGGTGAGGCTCATCCGCTTGGATGTTGGCTGTTTCCATGTCTGAGGGTCTAGTAATCAACACAGTGTTGGCCTCATATTCGATGGTTTTAATAGTCTCGAGTGTGTCACTTGTAACATTTTTGTCATCCAAGGTGACAGCAGCGGAGTACTCCAGAAGCGAGGGATGTCAATATTGAGCAAGTTCTTGAGCAAGTTAGTTCCTGCCTTTTCTAATTTTCCCTGAGAACAGTTTCATAGAGCGATCAGAAGTTAGACTTGGTGGG
This sequence comes from Lactarius psammicola, assembly GCA_025769895.1. Lineage (NCBI taxonomy): Eukaryota > Fungi > Basidiomycota > Agaricomycetes > Russulales > Russulaceae > Lactarius > Lactarius psammicola. The sequence goes on along the minus strand of WTXK01000040.1, from coordinate 216,632 downwards.
ATCGGAAGACATGACGTTACGGTAAGGGGATGTAGTCACGGTTGTTTCGTACAAGGTTTGATATTACTGTATGCACGCTGTAGGCCTTTCACAATGTGTTCCAATTCAGTTGCAGAGGTTTGACCAATCAAATTTCAGAATTTAAGCGATCGACTGGAATACATTGCGAAATGCCCGGAGTTCATGTATGTTGTGTTGCCCAGTGATTTAACAGAGATTGAACGCCGCCGGGCGCAGCACCTCGTGACGAGCTAAAAGGGCTTCACGAAGCATATCGTGGGGTTCAAGGTGGAGGCGTTACAAAGAGTACCTCCTCCGGCGGCCTCAAGTTCTTGTCCGATCATATCGCAATGGGCGCGGACTTCCAGCATCTCTTTGAGTCTTTGCATCTTCTTTTCTCCTACTTTTCTGATCACTGGGTGCTTTTCGAGCATTCGCGCCCGGTATGAACTGGGACCACCCATTCCCAGGGTACGTGTACTGGCTCGTCAACCCCATTGAACTAACTGCTGATTGTGGGTGTACACTGTGTAGGACAACCCGGTTGCCTGATAATGCATCCGGTCATGTCGGACTGCGCGAACGAAGAGAGGAGATATGTGCTTCGCTTCACACCTTAGCGGAAGTGTCCATCGGTGCTTGAGCGGTTCAACACCAGTTCGCAACGCAGGTTGTGCATGTGCATCATGTCAGGAGTTGTCATATCAATCAGAAATGCAGAAATGGGCGCGTGCTAAGGGGCGCGCATGAATTTAGAATGCTGTGAACACTCACCATGGTGTTACATCAATCAAATAAATTTCCTTCGCACGCGGGTTCACTTCTTAGCTTGACTATGACTTAGCACCAGTCTCTTACGTAGTTAGAAACGTACACTTCCAATGGATATAAACAAGACATAAAGTACACGAACGTACGCTCACGAGTCCATAACAACAATTAAAAACACCCGATCCTGGGGTGCTCGGTCTACTTAATTTCCGTGGATCCGGTGAGTTTCCGAATCAAGAACAAGAAAGAGTACAGTCACTTAGATTAAAAAGGAAGAGTATCATGGCGCCACGCCGGCCTTGTAAGAACACGTGAATGTTTGCTCACGTGTGAAAACCAGCGGGCTTCGCTCTAGTCGATATGCATCCTCTGGCAGTTTGCACACATCCCAGTGGCGCGTCCGACTGCCTGGACGAAGTTCATGCAATCGCCAGTCTGTCCGTCCCGTAATCCATACAATGGCGGTTGTGGTGACGCGCGGATGTCAGGCCGACGCGGTGGGGGCGGAGGCGGAGGCGCCTTGCGTACGTCCGTTTGTCTACGTGGCAAGGGCGGGGGCACTTTCTTATGGGGGCCACTGCTAGCACTAGTGCTGGTGTTGGTGCTGCTGCCGTTGTTATTGAATTGGTAATTGACGAACCCGTCGTCGTCGCTTGCGCGTCGCCGTACAAGATGAGAGCTCTCTTGCTCCGACTCGTCTGCGGCACTTTCTGCAAGACTCTCTGAGTCATAGCTATATCCGTACCCACCGCCAAGCGCCGCACTTGCTAACACCTCGTGCTCTTGCTCTTGCTCGTGCTCAGTGTCTGTATCGTGCGTTGTCGCGTTGTGGTCGCCGAATGGATGAGACGCGTCATCTTCTTGTGTGTTGGCCGCCCGTACCATTTCCGTGCGCAAGCCAAAACGCGGAAGAGTGGGTGCCTCCGTGTCCACAAGCGAGTGCCGGCTGCCAGATAGTGAATCCGTCGGCACATCCAAACTTCCTTTGGACGATGACTTCCTTTGAAGCAGCGGAGGCGCAGCTGATGGCGTAGGGGCGGCACGGCGGGACCCCGCTGCAATGGGCTCCGTGTAGACCGTGGGGAAGAGACCTTTCTTTCCACCAAGTTGGCCCATCATCCAGCCGTCGATGACCTCACCAATGACCACAATTTCGTCGCCAGTGTTGAATGAAAGCTCGTCAGAGCTTCCGAGATAATCGCTCACTGCGCGCACGACTTGGCGTTCCAACTCCCCACTACGGCCCTTGGACCCTAGGGGAGGTATGCGGGGGGACGCGTTGTTTTGCTGGGGTTTTGACCACTTCCCAAGGGAGAGTAGAGAGGTGCTCTTTGAGGCTTGCGTAGGGGCTCCGGGTGCTCCCTCTGGGTCGCTGCTGTCGCTGTCTTCGTCTGCGCCATCGCGCAGAGCAGCGAACTGCTCACGGTCCTTCTTCGAAGCGCTACGGCTCCACATTGACCAGCTCCCCTTTTTCTTCTCCTCCTTCTCTTTCTTCTCCCGTGCTGCCTCCACCGCGCTACCTGTAGTAGTTTGAGAGTCTGAGCGTTTGCGACTGCGCACGGAACCTGCACGGGAGCGCACAGATCCTTTGCGAGAACGCGGCTGGGGTGGTTCGTTTTCAACTTCACTATCGGAACCTCCTTGTGAGGGAGAACGTGATCGTGGACGAGCTTTGGAACTAGCGCGGGACCTGATTTTGGGCTTAGGCGACTCAGCCCTTTCGCGGGCAAAATCGTGCATCGGTCCGATATATCTTCGTGGTTCCATTAGCTTCGCAATTTGTTGTCTGCAAGATCGTCGTTCAGTATTGGGTACAGAAGAGGGGCCAAGTGTCCTAGAAGTACGCACTTTTCCGGCCAGTTGTCCTTCACATCCCGCAGGATCTGCGCATACTGCTCTGCATAATTGAGTTCGTTGTCTAGGAGAGAGCCCAGCTCGCGAATTTGGTCAATCTCGTTCTGCTGAATCGCTTCTATGCGTGCTTGGACATCTGCTTCGGCTTCATCACTATGAAATACAGGACATTGGTGGATTGGGACACTAGGAAGGCGGAATAGACACATACTATCGGAACTCTGATTTGTCAAGTTCTTCTTGTGCCTCCCGCAGGTCCTTTTCTTTAACCTTCTTGTTATTCTCTAAGCGCTCTACTTGTTTCATGGCCGCATCTTTATTCAGCCTGTGTCATGATGGTATCAGGGTCGACCCCCTGACAAACGTATTCGTTCCCACCTGCGAGTCTCGAGCTTCTTTCTCTCGACTTCGTAGTCTTTGATCTGGTCTAAGAAACGCTGGAGTGCGATGATGAAAGTGCTGCCGAGACTTCGGCCAAGTGCTTCTTGGGCTGTTGCAACATTGCAAAACGCACGACCAAATCTTACAAGAGCCTGGCCTGTTGTACTGAGCACAAGGCAGACGGAGGAGGTAAGACGATGGTGATGTACCGAGGAGAGACTCATCAGCAAAATCTTCGCCATGACGGACCATAATCATGCCGAACGCATCTCTGGGAAGAACCTTATCCGGATCATCCAGGGCGATGGAAAGCTTTTTCTTGGAGATTGATCTGTGATATTGTTCCGCAGCAAGTTGCAACCTTGATGGCGCAGTTGACTAGAGCCGGCTTAGAGGGGTCTGAGTAGACTCACCGCTGAAGTCCCTCTTTCCGAACCTCAATCTCTTGCTCTAGCTCTTTGGCTTCTCCAGTGAGCGTGGCCTTGTCCTTGGTATTGATGACCTCATCGGCCCACTAGATGGGGTTAGACGGGAACGAGGGGGTCAAGGACTTAGATTGAGCACCTGACGCAACCTTCCGAGCTGTTTGTGCGAGGTGGTGAGCATTTTGATCTGGTTGAGATGAGATTCTGAGACGGACTCACTCGCTTTCCAGCCATCTCCAGAGATGACCAGATGAGGTTCAGCGAGAATAATTATTAAATATTTCTTGTACGATAAGCCAAAATACCGCGTTGTTTGTTCTTGTTTACCCCATTGGAGGAGGGTTTGCCGCCAGTCTGTCCATCGAAGGTGGACACGAGGCTTTGGCAACGACAACAGCTACGACGCGACTTACGGACTTGAACGCACGCAACGAATTCGGAAGAGACACTTTCAAAACTATCCGTCGTATTTTAGTTCTTCTGTAATCTGGTAATTTTTCATTTGAAAGCCCGATCATTAATATTAATGAACCAACATAGCGACACCCTAGACACGCACATGCACACGCTATGCCTTCCTTCCTCTCTAAGCTCTTAGGACGTAAGAAGGCCCAAGAGCCCGAACCATCGACTGACAAACGCGGCTCTCCTACTTCTTTACTTGAGGGTAAATTCGAGGCGGTTTCGCCTACCGTCTCACCCTCAGCCGCGCTCTTCACAGATCCTGGTGCAGCGCAGATACGAGGCAACGACAAGGCGAAGGACAAGGAATCGCCATTTAATCTCCTTCGTTACAAATCACGTCCCTCATCAGACTCTCCAACGACAGAGAAGCCTGTCACGGATGTCCCTCATCTTTCTCTCACCCTACCTGTCACCAAAGATCGCGGTCGAGCTTTGGACGTAGTCTTCGAATCCGGTCATGAAGCTGTCGCTCTTTTGAACGAGGCGGCTATTGGAGAGAGGCGTCTCTCCCCCGATGAGGCACTTTCTCTTGTGCGCGCATGTTCTCAAGTCATCATTGAACGCGGTGCGTCTCTTTCGCGTGTTCGACCGATTTCACCTGATGTCCTATCCCTCCTAGGCCTTGAAACCCTTGGCATTATGCACCCTCAGTGGCACTCTGCCTCTCTCGAAGTACAGCACAGGCTTATTTCCCTCTATGTACTCTCTTTGGCCACCAGAAGCTCTGATTCCGTGACTTCCCCCACTTCTCCTACGTCTGCCACATTTGAATCTGAACTTCATTATGCTCGTTCACCGCATGACGTTGCCGCCGTTCTTCGATGGGGATTGCGCCATCTCAAGCTCGACGGTGCCAGTTTTGGCAAGGAGTCTGGTGATTGGACATGGTATAATACTTTTGCCGCAGCCGAACGCACTGGTTCTTTCCCCCCAGATGCATTCTCTAAATCTCTCATCCCCCAGCTCCCCCCCGCTCACACGGAGCTTCTCCTGGCTACACTTGACATAATCTCTTCTCTCTCGGCACACGGCGAAGCAAATGGTAGCTCCGGCAGTAGGCTTTCGAAGTTCCTGGGTCTCTGGCTACTGACCGCGGAGCACTCTCCCGAGGGTGATGACTGGTCCACATTTTATGACCGATGGGACCGCGCGGGGCGTATCCTTGAACATTTGTTCTTGGCTCGAATACGGTTCGTACCCATTATACCACCTTATGACTTAATCCTAACTATTACAAGTGACGAGGCCCATAAATTGCCACGTCGGCTCACTGAGCTTGTCGAACACTACCCTTATGCGGACGGTGCCGATGTATCGGAAGACAATTTATTACCGCGTCCGCGCTTCTCAACACGTGACCACGATGCTTTGATTGTGCGGCTGGACACGGAGTACATTGGCGCCTTGAAGCCCAAGTCGCATCCTCTGCGACTCATCGCAGACGCCCTCCGCGCTCAATCTGCTCCCGAGTCCGCATGTGTTGAAGACGCTGATCTATGGGACACTATCAAGAAGGCATCACTCATTCTCGATACTCCGGAGGGCACCAGTGATCTCGCACATACGGAACCTATCCCTAATTTTTCCAATGTTTTTTCTGACGAGACTATTCGCCTGCTTTCTCTCATCCCCGTGGATGCATCGGATAAGAACAAGCACACACCCACTTTTGTGCTACTGTCACCCATTTCTCCGGGCAGACCACGCTCGTTCTCTCTCCCTGACTCACCACGCAGCCCCATTCAAGTTGATCACAGCCATGCACCCCCATCTGGTCAACCCGCGGCAGTCTCCAGCCCTAACGCAAACCCCAGTACTGCTCCAACGACTGCCTCTCCCGAGACACCGACCGATTGGTTGCAGTTCTCTAATCAAGGGTTCGGGACCACAGCCCCTACGCGTGACCTTGTCGCGGCACTGTGGGACAACGACGTTGAAGTGACTGCCCCCCCTCCCGCACCATTGTCGCGCAAGTCCTCTCGCCGTGCGCACTCCCGACGCTCGTCTGTCGACTCGCCGTCTTCCCAAACGCACGTGTCACCCCTCCCTGCTGCGCCTGCGCCTCCCACCTCAAAGGTGACGCTGATAGCCAGAGTTAAGTTGAATGAGGCCTTCGTTGACTTCTGGGCCGATGCGCTACTCGATCCCGTTTCGAAACCTTGGCTGCGCTTCGTCCTCTGCCAGCTCAAACCGCTCCCTTCCGTTGTCGCGTCTCCAACTCCAACTCCCACATGGCTCATCATCGAGCAACGGTTCACGCGCCACGCCCCTGCACAGCCTCCTAAAGAGGAAGTCGAGGCTCCTACCACGCCACCCCGTCCTCGTGCTTCGTCACCCCGCCCATCACTCCGCGCTGAGACCTCGCGTCTCAGCGCCGCCTTCTCTTTCTCGCCGAAGATGCGCTTCGGCCTTTTCACAGGGGCTAGTGGTGACCCGAAGAGTCCAAAGGAGAAGTCGCCTCGGATGCCTCAGGTGGGCGAATTGGGAGAAAGCGTGAAAGAGACGCAGGACACGGTAGTTGCTGTAGGCAAGTCAAAGGAGAGTGACGCTAGTGCAAAAGACGGTGTGGACGGGGATGTGGCATCGGCCGCGGCAAGTGCTGGTGCTGTCGCGGTCGCTGCCGCTACCGCCTCAGCAGTGACAACGGCTGCGGTTGAGGAGGTCTCCCCAGCTGCCCCTACAGAAGACGCGTCTCCGGCCTTGGCTGACGAGACTCCATCTGTATCTGCTAGCACTACAAAGATCGATGAGCCCGTGGGAGACCAACCCACGACCGCTGCCACGCCCCAGAACGGCCATGCGAAAGATAGCCACACTAAAGAGCAACGCACGCCTGATCCCGAGGCTGCTCCTGTCAATAATGATAGTGTGCACTCGGCTACGACAAGTGAGCCTGCTGTGGCTGAGGCTGAGTCCCCAGTCTCGGAGGCGAAAACTGCGCAGCCCACACTCGAGTCTGTCCCTTCCATACCTTATCTTGCCGGCATCAGTGAAGGCCCAATTCCGCAACCCGAGTCTGTTCCCGCAGCCGAGGATCACCCCCGCTTCTGATGAAGTTTTTGCACCTCCAGAGTCCGCACCTATCGCTGAAGAGTCATCTGCAACAGAACCATCTGTCGTGCTGCTTGTGGAAGAGCATCGAGCCACTGAGTCAACTGTGGCCGTCGCATCCTCAGATCCCACTTTCGTCGATAGCCCCGCCAATGGTACCATTGATGAGGTGGTTGTTACTCAGGCAACGGGCCTAGCGGAGGCTCCCGAGCTTATAGTCGAGGAACCGGTCGCAGTCACCTCAGAGGTGACTGATCCCATCGCTGAACTCGCGTCCGTTGTGGAGGAGCCCAAGTCCGCTGTTACACCTACTCTGGGACCCGTGCCCGCTTCTGCCGAGGACCAGCCGATTCCTGCACTCGGTACCGTGCCTACTTCTGATGTTTCGGAGCCCGTTACATCAACATTCGAGGAGGCTGTCGCTTCTCACGTAGGTGAGGTGGGACCCACTGTACCTAGTACAACCCATTCTCCTCCCGTCGATACCGAGGACCCCACACGGGACCTGTCCTCGGAAATGACAACGGAGACTGCCCAGGAACGAATCGATGTAAGCGCCCGTGGGGAATCCCAAGCTGCGCAGCCTACAAGAGTAGCCACTCCTGTGGTCGAGAAAGCTCCGCCTACCGCTGGAGCTGAGACACCTGCCCCTGTTTCGGAGGCGCCATCGGCCCCCGCTGACGAACCTGCACTTGCAGACGAGCCTCCCGCGTCAGACAAAGACGGAATTGATGTAACTCCCGCCGTAGTGGGTATCGCTGAGAGTACGACCCCAGTTAGACGCGTTCTGGTATATTTGGCTGACCGCCCTTTCCAGACTTCCCTGTTGCCGAAGCAAGTGTGGAAAGTAATGTCCTTAAATCGACACTCGAGGTCCCGGAGCAGCTCGTGACGAAGCCCGTGTTCGAGCCTTCAGTAGTAGAACCGGAGATCGGCCTTGGTATTGTTCATGATTCTGAGGAGCCTCTGCATACGAACGGTTCTGCACAGCATACTACTGAGGAACCAACCACATCTGTCGCGACCGTGATATCACGTGTAGACGAACCGATCGTCAGTCGGCCTGTTGCCGAGGAATCTGTGGTAACACCTAAAGTAGAGAGCGTCGGAGAGCAGTCGGTTACTACGAGCGAGCCTGAGCCTCTTGTCGAGGGAGCTGCGGCACCTGCGCTTGAAGAAGCCGTTACCATCGTTGAGGAGTCTGCGCATCCCACTGCTGTCAAAATAGAAACTCCACCTGTGGCCGAACAGTCCGACTTCTCTACTGTGGACACCCCCGTTAACACGGGCGCTTCAACGGAAGCGCCCACGCTTGTGGCTGAGCCTGTCCCCGCTCCCGGTGCGGCCACCCCTGCTGCCGCAGATATCCTCGCAGAAACTCCACCACCTACTGCGGAGGAGCTTTTACCCTCGTCCCAGACGACTGTCACCCCTGCCACTGCAGAAGTTACCACCGAAACTTCGACCCCCGTCCCCGCGGAGAAGGACCTTATTCTCGTTGAGGCTGTGCCTGCTGCAGAGACTCCCATTGAGACCTTAACGCCCATCATTGACGAACCCAGATCCGTTCCTCAAACGGATGCCCCCACCAATGCGGAGATCCCTGTCGAAACACCGGCCGAAGAACCAATTCATGTCGCTGAAGTGGTTGCCCCTGCCGCCGAAATCCCAGTAGAGTCCCCCCCTCCTGCCGGGGAATTTGATCCTACTCCCCAGGCGTCTGCCTCCCTAGGTGAAGAGACCCCCGTTGGAATCCCGGAAGCTACGGTTGAGGAGTCAACTCCTGTTGCTGAGGTAGCTACCCTCTCTGCAGAGACCACCGTGGAAGCCCGGGCTACAACAGCCGATGAACCTATTCCTGTCTCTCAAGTTTCCCCTGCTGACGCAGGAGCTCTTGTCGAAATTCCGGCGACCTCAACGGGGCATTTAGTTCCTGTCGATGAGGAGGTCACACAAGCTGCAACTACCCCCATAGAGACCGCGGCGCTTGTAATGGAGGAAGCTCGCCTTGTGGAGGAAGCAATTCCTGCAGCTGAGATTCTTGTCGACACCCCAGTACCTAAGGTCGAGCAATCGACGTTCGTTACTGACGAGGCGCCGCACGCTGCTGAGACTCCTGCAGGGATTCGGGCACCAGCGGCTGAGGAATCTGACGACGTTTCTCAAGCAGCTGCCCCCGTTGCTGCAGAGCCCGAGGTCCTTACTGGAACCCTGGTACCTTTGGCCGAGGAACTAACTCCAGAAACTGAGGAGACCGCATCGGTTGCAAACACCCACACAGAGAACCCGACACTTGTAGTTGAGGAACCCACCCCTTCTCCCCAAGCGGTTGTCCCCGCGGAGCTCCCTATTGAAACTCCGGTACCTGTAGCCGAGGAACCGACTCTTGCCACCGAAACATCGCCTAGTGCAGATGCTCCGGCAGTGACTTCCGTACTTATCCAAGCACCTGAGCTGTCGGTACCTGCCTCCGCTCCGGAGACGGCTTCTCACGCGCAGGCTCCACCGCCAGTCACGGAGGTTCCTCCGGCACCCACCCCCGAGGAGCGTTCTTTCGTTATTGAAGATACCGCAGAAACACCCTCAGACACCGTATCACCAGCGGCAGAAGATTCTGCTCCCCCAATTCCAGAGGAGACCGCACCCGCTACCACTGAACCTGTCCCAGACGTGGACGTAGCGCCCTTGGCTGAGGACCCTGCTCCTACGTCCGCCGACACCCCTCCCGACGTCCCGGCGCCCGTGGCTGACGAGCCTGCTCCCACCCTTGGACAGTCCGTATCCCCCGTTGCCGAGATCCCAGCACCTGTGCCCGAAGAGCCAGCCCCGGTTCCTGAGGAGGCTGTACCTGGTGTTGTCGAACACTCAGCAGAAACTATGGTGTCTGTGGTAGGGGGATCTACTGACCCTACCACCGAGCAAGTCATGCCCGCTACAATCGAAACTCCTGCGGCCACAATCGAGGAGTCTACTCTTACCACCGATTCACCTCTTGCAGCTGACACGCCTGCGGAAACCCCGGCCCCGGTGCTAGGAGAATCCGCTCCCATTCCGGAGGAGAGTGCACCCGAGGCTTCACCCCCTACACCTGACGCCGAGGAGCAACCACTTCTTCAGAATGAGTTCGTACCACATTCGACAGGAGAACAAGTTCCCCCTGCCGAAGAGCACTTGTCCGATCAACCCGAGACCGTTGTTGAAGAGCTACTTCAAGTGACAGAACAAGTGGTGCAGGAGCCTGTACCTCACGTCGACGGAGAGACTCCCACAACAACCACGGAGGAGCCGGTCGTGCAAGAACCAGAAACTGTACCCGGTGCAGAGATCGTTACCACTCCAGAGGTAGACGCCCTCGTTGAGGCGCCAGTGTCTAATGGGACCGGTAAGACGAGGTCTTTTCTTTTGCCATGAACATCTCGTGGGTTCTTACATCGATCATTATAACAAGGACGCAAACCCGAACAGAAACTTGAGACCGAGCTCGACCCCGCCGTCCCTGATGAAAAGTTGGATGGCGATGCGTAGTCAAGCTCGTCACTAACCTCCCCTCTATATACCCGCTCGGCCGATATGACACCTCATGTGCATTTTCTTGATTTGTCTCTGTCTCTCTCTAACAGGCCCTTGTATTCCGTACGAAAGCAGACATCGGTATATACCTTCCCTTGCACCAGTTGTTGTCACAAGCGCATATGCACACCACACACTGTCCTACAAGTTGTCTTGCCTCGCCTATTATCACTCTTTCGCCCTTCTCTCGCAACCCCTTTCTCTGTTTTGCATACATCCTACCAGTACATATCCATGTTGTGTCTCTTTTTTCCCCCTCTGTTTTTTCTCCGCGACTTCACTCACTCTCTATTCAACGAGTGTTTCTTACATTTCACACATTATCTTCTCTCACTTCATTGGTCCCTTGGAAGTCCTATCCTCCTCTGTCCTACTCTCTCCTTTTATGCGACCACCTCTGTACCCTTGTCTCTACCAGTGTCTTTTCATTTCCACCCGTGCGAGGAAAGCTGATAAACAAGACAAGCGCTCGAGCAATTTATTTCTTGTGTATCTCTGAGTACATGTTAACGCCGGTAAGCACATAAAGATACCCGAGACATAAATGGTCCGTAAGATTCTATCACTGTACAGATATCTAGCACGTTCAGATCGATTTTTTCTTTTACTTTACAGCTTGATACTCTCGATGTTCCAGTACTCCTGCGCATAATCTTGGATAGCACGATCAGAACTGAACTTGCCCATCTATCACCATGAGGTTGGATCAACCTTTTCACTTGCGCAGTAATATAGAACTCACCTTGGCTGTCGTCCGGATGCTCTTCTTAGTCCACTCGGCACGGTCTGCGTATGCTTCGTCGACCATCTCCAGCGCGCGAATGTCTGTATAGATGAATAATTAGTTATTGCATCTAATCATACTGCATTGTCATGCCAATTTCTCGAAATGACTCACATGCGTCGAAATCGTCTGTCAAGATGTAAAAATCGCCCTGGCGAATGGTATTGAGCAATCTATCGTGACTCTGTGTCAATGCAATCCCTGTGCATGAGTTTAGAGAGTACTCACGGCTCGTACACGCCATCGCCGCCAAATATTCCAGAGGAGACAGTGTCAAGTACATGTGCGAGTGCTGGGCATTTCTGTTCGACTGGTATCGGGTGGTATGTGTGCTGATACCGCAAATCCTCCACATCGGGCGTGAGATGCCCAAAGAAGACTATGCACCAAAAATTAGCACCGGCAACTGAGACGGGCAGCCATACGAGAAGGCAACTCACAGACGTTATCCTCGCCGACTTCCTCGGCGATCTCGATATTCGCACCATCAACAGTGCCAACAAGCAGTCCACCGTTGAGGCAGAACTTCATGTTAGATGTACCGGATGCCTCTGTACCAGCTGTTGAGATATGTTGCGAGATGTCCGAGGCCGGGATGAGGATTTCGGCAAGAGAAACGGAATAGTCCGGGAGGAAGAAAAGTGAGAGATATTTATTCGTTTCCAGATCTGAGTTTATGACCCGGGCGACGTTCACGATAAGTCGAATCGTCTGTAGGTTATAAGTCTGTTGCTCGTCGGAGGCACGGTCCAGCGTCACTCACGAGCTTCGCAATGTAGTCTGAATAGAACCAACGATCAACAAACGGCAGGAGGTAGACGAAAAATAAGGGAACACACATGCAGGGGCGGCTTTTCCGGCAAAGAACACCACCTTTTTTACGACTTTCTTGCGCTCCTCTGGGGTCATGTTCTTGATCAACAGGTACCTCTGCGCAAAAAGTATAAAAACCATCACGCCTCCCCAGAATGTGACACATACGTGAATAACACCGAGGATGTTAAGTGTTTGGCGCTTGTACTCATGTAGGCGCTTGATCTGAACGTCAAACATCGCGTCTGCGTCAACTTTGACGCCTAGCTGACGCTCCACAAACAACGCAAGGCGCTCCTTGTTCTGGTGCTTAACGGCTGCCCAGCGGTCTTGGAACTTCGGGTCGTCGGCATGAGCGAGCAATCCCTCCAACTTGGTCAGATCCTTCAGCCATACAACACGGTCAAGCTTGAGCGTGTCCGTGATGAGGGCTGACAGCGCCGGGTTGCACTGCGCATCGGATCATTGTAATTAAGAACAGAACTAACAGGCATGGGAGTTGGAAGAGTACCTGGTCGAGCCACCTCCGAGGCGTAACTAAAGAAAGATTGGTGAGTCATCTAATGTTATGTCAGCGTGCCACGTACTTCCGTTTGTGACATTTCCGAACTTGCTTTTCCCATAGAATTCGACGAAATCTGGGAAGAGGTTCTTCTTTACCAGGTCGGAGTGCAGCTCAGCGACGCCATTGACTTTCTTGCTGCCGACGACAGCGAGATTGGCCATGCGGACCTGCTTGGGGAAGCCCTCTACACGGTAGCATGTCACTCATGGCGATACCAAAACAGGTGACGGGAAAGTGACCTTCTATGAGCGACAAGCGCGAAAGTCTCTCACGGTCTCCGGGGAACTTCTTCTCGACAGCTAATAAAGAATAAGCATTTGTAGGGGACAAACGACGATGCGCATACATTGTAAGAAGAGCCTTCGCGCATGTGCTTACTGTTAGATGATATTCTAAGAGAGGTTTATGAACGTACATGTTCTTTGAGATTGTAATGTTAGAAGAAGTCTTACGCGAAACGAAAGTGACTCACTATGTCAAAAATGATTTGCATATGCCTTGGAAGAAGGTGCTCCATGAGTGGAACCGACCACTTCTCAAGAGCCTCCTGCACTCCCAGAGACGGCAGTTAGCTAATTGCCTGTAGAGGAGGACCCAACTTAGTAGCAAGACGCACGGGAAGCACCGTGTGGTTTGTGAAGAAGAACGTGTTGGTCACAATCGTCCATGCGCTATCCCACGAAAGTTCTTCTTCATCGAGAAGGATTCGCATGAGCTCGACGATGGCCAATGTAGGGTGAGTCTATCCGTCATCAGAGGGTGTATCTCATCAAAAAATATCGGGTGCCCACATCATTAAGCTGGATCGCGTTATCTGTGCGTGTGCAATCATCAGCGATACGGGTTCACGTTGAGCATGGGATAAACGGCGTACATTCCGCAAATTCCGAGATGGGCTTCTCGAGATTCTTGAAGCGACGCATCATGTCCGCAAGACTCGCAGCAGTCCAGAAATACTGTTGCTTGAGGCGCAGCTCCTTCCCGACTATCACTTATCAGTGCCTGTACAACGCAGAACATAAGGTGTAGCATACACGAAGTATGGTCGTTCGGATAGAGTACGGATGTGATTGCGGCTGCTGAGTTAGATGCCTCCACCGCACGTTCATAATTTCCGGCTACAGCGATAAAATTTAGCGCAATACTTGATGCTCTGAAACACGGGCATCGGCGTACCGTTGAAGCTCTGAAGATCGAACCCACGCTTTGGCTTGCTCTCCCAGAGTCGGAGATTATTTGTACTCTTGGTTCCGTAGCCGGGAATCATGACGTCGTACGCAACGGCAAGCACCTCCTGTCCACCGCTCCACGTCGCACGACCAGTACCCTCGCTCCATCGCTGGGCATGCCCATAGAATCTGACCTCGTAGGTCACATCAAGGCGTGGAAGCTCCCACGGGTTTTGGTGGTCGAGCCAGGGGTCGGGCGCCTCGAGTTGCGTGCCGTCGTCGCTCTTAATGAGTTGTTGGAAGATGCCGAACTTGTAACGCAGGCCATAACCCCACACGGGCAGCTCCTGTGTCGCAGACGAGTCCAGATAGCATGCAGCGAGGCGACCGAGGCCGCCATTGCCAAGTGCTGCGTCGCGCTCCTGTACAAGGACATCTTCAAGGCCGAAACCAAGAGAAGAGAGCGAAGAGGAGTAGTTGTCGAGAAGACCGAGGTTAAGAAGGGCATTGGAGAGGGTACGACCCATAAGGAACTCGAGGGAGAGGTAGTAAGCACGCTTAGGAGACTTGCGCGTGTATTCGACTTGGGTCGCGTTCCAATTCACCTGGGTTGAGGAATGTCAGCTTCAAACGCGTCAAGAATCGCGTATAGTGCATAGTGCGACGGTCGGGACAAAAGAGCTACGAGTGAAACGACTAGTAGAATCGGGGTAAGAATAGAAATAGAAAGGATGGGATCGCGTATTTAGAGAGAGATCCGAGCCACAATCCTGGGACAACCTGATGCGAAGGAGACCAGGACTGACAATTAGGTTATCGCGAACGGATAGAGCCGCAGCCTGATAGGCACCGAAGTCATCGATATTATAAGGAGCCCGACCAAGTGATGTTTGAACATGGTTCACGACAGATTTTGTGATCTCGGGTACATCTGCGGTGAGCTCAGTCGCACGGTGAACGATACAGGCGGAGAGTAGAAGGGGCTACCTGCGTGGATGTCGCGCAGGGCAGCTTTCCAAGACTTCTCGTCACCCCTCGGCCATTTTTCTTGACCCTTCTCGTCGACTTCAGGGAAGTCACCTGTAGGAAAGTGCCAGGGTTGGTTCGAAGTATGGGATATGGAGGCAATGACTACCTGTGAGAGAGCGAACATGCCTCCTCTTAGCACGGGGACCTGCGAGGGGGGGTTTGCCTATGCTGGTAACATCAAAGGAACTCATGGTTGAAGGAGGAGCCGAACTCGAGGAGGACGGCGGTGAATAGGAAAGGGGTTGCGACGAACAAAAAGCAAAGAAAAGACGGACTGACTTATATGCGCTGTCGATGTGACGTCAGTGGTATCGGATTCGAGTCGAGAATCACCGTTGAATGGAGAACCCGCGTTCTTCCCTGTAATTCACGCTCTTTCCTTTACGTTTATTATCTCCTTTTTTCCTCGTCAAGGCCAGTCTAGTCTGTTCGCGATTCCTCGTTCCGAAACATCCCGCGCCTAGCTCTCTCACACACGCTTGACGAGCGCTCGATCCTTCGGTGTTGTCGCCGCACAACGCTATCTGATCTTACCCGTGTCTATATAGAAGTGCGAGCTGTTTCCGCCACTTACTTCTTTAAGGCCTTCAGTCACTACCGAGGTTATTCTTGACTTGGTTTACCATATGTATGCGACTTCTTCAGGTCGAAGTCGATAATGCCAGCAAAATATCACCGACAGCGCACCCTCTTGGAAGTCCAAAGCCAGGCTAGGCTAGGCTAGGCTCATTTCTGGATTTATGGTGACAAGTCGCCACGAATTTCCGAACAATCCGCGGGCGCAAAACATGAACTCAATCAATCGGCATCCAGCTTTAGTATCATCACTTTCCATTACTGTTCCTTGCCTTTCGCTCTCTTCCTCAATTCCCGTGCTGCCACGTCGATCGATGAGGCTATATCCTTTCCAAGCTTGAATACAATCAAGGTTGGCACGACAATCCAAAGCCTGGCGATTGTCAAGGCTGTTAGCTGGCTGTCCTCCTATTAAGGAAGCTAACTTGTGGCTCACCCGTTTGGAATCATGTAATAGACGACCCACGTCTTGAGGTCGTTGTGGCCAGTTGCGCAAAAATTGCAGTAATATTCCTGAGCCCCATATAGTACCGTTTTGGACAATGTCATCGTCGCGCTCGCAAACCCGACAAGAGAAGCAGCCGGATACTTGGCGACGTGCGCAAGGTACACGTAAAAGACGTTGAGGGCAGTTTCGATAAGATTTAGAAAAGCTGCATCCAGACGACGACGACGACAACGACGGTCAACTGAGCACCACGATGAATGGAGACTTAAGAAGACTTGCATTGAGCATTGGGGAATCCGTCGTTTTCTTGCAGGGCCTTGATGCCGTAGACCTGCCTTCCCCCACCCCGAATGTTACGGACATGATTAGCGCCCGAACCCCGCACTCAGTTGAAGAGATGCGACGCACGTAATCAACCTCCTGATACAGTCCATACGGCTCCCAGATCCAATGCAGGTCACCTCCGACCATCGAGCGTGGCCTTCGACGACGGGCGATAAGGCCGTCAGGCCCCGATGTTGACAGATATGGTTTAGTTCATACCTCATCAGACAATAGAAGGCGTCCCATAGGATAACTGGCGTGGTGAGCAGGAACCAGGCAGAAATCCAGGTGTACGTGTTGGGTGGCATGACAGGACGGGGGGGGTGAATATCATGCGCAAGTGGTGATAGACGTGTTGTGCAACATCACGAGGGGTCGCCATGGTTCTGATGTGCACCGCTTTTGGGGTCTCGTGATGTGAGTTACCAGACGCGTCCATTCAAAGGCTGAATGACAGTCCATACATGGCAACCTGTTCATGACGGCAATCTCAGACTGTTCCTCTCGGATCCTAGCTCGGAGCCTGTGCTCGTTCTCATATGACCTCTTCGAGTCTCTTCGGGTCGCAGCTCAGGGGAGGAGGCGCGATGAAAACGCGGAGAAGAAGCTGTGCGATAGATTAAACAAATGTGACTAGGTGCACTTCCATGAGAATCAGATGTTTCAAGTCACTGGCAACTGTCTCTTAAAAAGCATTCTCTTTCTTTCCTCAGCATCCGTTCACCTTTGACTCCTTTACCTGTTCACATTCAAACGACATGCTTTCTTCCCGTAGTATTATCCGCCGTTCGCCATACCTCGGCCTCGTCTGCCCCTCGTACAAACCATTCTGGTATGATGATGGCGACCTCCTCCTTATCGTGAAGGACCACATATTCAGGCTCAGGCGTGCAACGTTGTCCTGCTCTGAGGTCTTTCGAGATATGTTTACCTTTTGCGCATCCAAGCCCAGAAGAGTCATTCGAAGACTGCACGGTCATCCATTTGACGGATGAGCCGCAAGATTGGATGTTACTACTCCAATGCCTGGATGACCCCCAGTGCGTACCAACATTTCATCAGAATAAAGAAATATACTTAATCGGGAGATCTGCGTCGGCGTCACTTAGTGGCAATTTCTGGGAGAAAGATGAGCCGAAATATGACACGATCGCCAGCATCCTTCGTCTCGCCACCAAATACGAGGTTCCAGAGGTGCGCGCATGTGCTATCGCAAAGCTCCACGAACTCTGGCCGTCGCCCACGAGCCTCGAGGCCATGGACACGCGCGGGTTCTCTCCTCACCGTGCGGGTACGTGAAATATCGCCCGACTCCGCACTTGCATCATGGCATGGCTAACGTCACGTCATATCTATCACCTAAACTAGACGCAGTGGCGCTCGCACGGCAATGCGACCTGCCCGAGATCCTCCCGGCTATTTTTTATTCCCTTGCCGTGGATTACACACATACGAGACCCGTGCTACCCGGTAGACTGAGTGAGCCGGTCGATCAACGACGCCTCATTGCCGGCGCCGCGCGTCTCGACGCATTCCTCGCGAACTCACTGCAGCGTGCGCAGGGGCTTGGTTGTTGCGCGGGGTGCAGGGCGTGCATCCGCGAGCGTTGGAAAGCGCTGCTTAGCGGCGCGTGGACCTTGCGCGCGATGTACTGGCAGTGGGCAGAGGTCGCCGATGAGAAGGCGTGGGATGGGCTCTGCATGGACTGTTTCTGCTCGTATGAGAGCTTTTTGGAGATGACACGGACCCACTTGCGTGATGCGATACCCGGGTTTTTCGGTCTTTGATTTGTTTATTACTTACGTGCGACTCGGACTTGACGGTGTACGATATATAATCTAATTTCTCGATGAGTGCTCTTTACTTGCAATGGAGCTGTATTACCCAAGGAAGGATGCCTGAGACGACTATGCAGCTTTCCAGCGAACAAATGAGGCAGAAGATCGTGCTGCAGTTGCAATTCCCGCTATTCGGTGCGGGAGTAATACGTTAGTACGATGGAATTTGCCGATCTTCAAGATTAGATCTGCTGTCGCCTCCATTGTTTCATACAGTACAACAACAATGTCGGCCCTGAAAACACCGTCGAACATCGTTCAACAAGACGAAAAGAACCCTCGTGGGATCCCAAAAGCTCTCTTTATCGTGCGTTTGTCCTGCCCACGCCGCCGATCGGTCATTTCATCTTCCCGCAGAACGACGTGGAGGAGTACGTCGGCGGTCCCGACGCGGCCGTCGAACGGGTCCTGGCCGCGTTCCAGGATGTCCTAGCGTGTGTTTCGCGCCTTTCGATGTCCCTTTCTCGTGCTCATTTCGTGCGGCGGTGTTTGGTCTGCATTTCAGGAAATACCGTTATATGGACAGCAACCTGACACAGCGGAGACGTGGGCTTGAAGAGAAGATCCCAGAGATCAAAAAGACGTTGAGCATGGTCGAGTTTTTACGCGATCGACGGGTGCGTTTATGTGTTCATTTGTCTTTTTCTAACGATTGGCTCTCTCTGTTTCTTTAGGAGGGTAAAAGAGCGTCGACGGAGGGGGATGGGGACGATGCTGATGATGACCTTGAGGACGATCTCGAGGACGAAAACGGTGGCAATGAGAGCGGAAAGCCCGCGCCAATTAGGACGACGTTCGAACTCGCCGACACACTCTACGCGGAGGCTGAGCTCGAAGAAACGGACACGGTGTTCCTGTGGCTTGGGGTACAATCTCTTTCATGTGTCCTCGCACCTCACATCCCCCTATGACTCACTCCGCTTTTTTTTTTACGTAGGCGAACGTTATGCTGTCGTACAAAATACCCGCAGCAATAGAGCTGCTCAAGTCCAAACTCCAAGCGGCGAACACGAGTCTAAGCAACACGATCGAGGATCTCGAGTTCATCCGCGAACAGATGACCGTGATGGAGGTAAACACCGCGCGTGTGTACAACTGGGATGTAAAACGAAGAAGAGAGAGAAGAGAGAAGGAGAGTCTGGCTGAGGTAGTCAAGGCCTAGGAAAGGGTCAGCGACCTCAAGATTGTGTAATTTGAAAAATTGATTGCTACATACTATGACAGGGTGGATACTCTCTGATGTCGCAATAGTCGTGTAAGTACTAGACGTCATCCTCTCCACCATCGCCATCCTCGTCCAAAACAAGCTTCCTTTTCTTCCCAGGCATATCTGAGCCATCACCAAAGCCGACCCCGGCCTTTTTTCGTAGTTCATCGATATTCACATCGCCTTCCTGCGCCCATTCGAGCACAAGGTGGCGTCCGAGTAAGTGCGTGTGCTTGAGCGCATTGTACGCATTTTCTGCCTCGTGCCGTGTGACAAACTCGAGGAACGCAAAGCCGCGCGAGCGACGGTCAAAGCGTTTGGGCAGGCGGACGGATTTGAGTTTGCCGTATGCACTGAAACGAAGACCAACAATGAGCCCAAACTGCCTAGTCGCGCGCAAGACGGGCTAGAGCCGCACGCACCCGAAGAGCTCCTGGATGTCCTTACGCGTCACCTCGAACGGAACGTTCTTCACCAGCATCTTCGTCGTTTTGGCCTTCACTTTTCCGCCTTGCTTTTCTTCGTCTTGCTCCTCCGCCCCGCGTCCAGCAAACTTGACGCTTAGCGTGTGCCCGTCTAGAACGTATCCATGCATGCCTTTGAGCGCTCTTCGCGCCGCATCCGCAGTCCGGAACCCGATAAAGCCGAATCCCATACTCAGACGCGCACCAGGACGTTTCGGATCCGGCTTTGTCTGCACGCGGGCAAAGGCAAAGCCGGGGAGGTGGTGGAACGCATCCGTAAAGCACTCTGACGGGGTTGCAAAAGCGAGATTCTTCACGAAAAGCGTCTTACCGCCGGTGGTATCCACGTTGGCGCTCTCCCCTACATCCGTATCTCCGATGGTGACCGGTGCAACGTCGCTCATTATTTCGGGCACTGAGGAGGTGGACTGGAATATCCCCAGGGGACCCTTCTCCAGGTAGATGACGGAATTGCCTAGTCGACGATAAGCAACAGCACGGAAGGCCCTATGAGCATCGTCCGCGTGTACGAACTCTATCACTGCCAACGTTCCAGCAGGCGGAACCAGTACACGTTGCAGCTCGCCATGGGCGCCAAAAATTTCGCGCAATTGCTCCGCTGTCGTTCCATATGGAATGTTCTTGACCAGGATGACCGTTTCGGAGCGTCCCCGACCGGAAAAGGCAGAAAGAACGACGCCATGAGACTCCAAATACGTCTTCGTCTCCTGAATGATGTGTGTCTCTGCAAGGGCGAGCTTGACAGCGGCGTCGGATCCCTCTGGATCGAGAATGTCGGATTTGGATATATTCATCCGATCAGCCACGGATGACAGAACAGCATCGCTCTGCGGGTGAATGCTCAGCGAGGTTGTAAGACCACAAGCGACGACACCCACTGACGTTCATGTACAACACGCTCCAATTGAATTCTTTACCCGCTGCCGCTTTGCGCTTTTCGCTCCGCTGTTCTTTTAAGGGTTTTGGCTTGCCTGTGCCCTCCGTAGTTGCCGCGCTATTTCTCTTATCGACTGCACCGATGATGTGCAGTAATCGGCCCTGAAAAGGTTTCTTGTCCATGGCACGGAAGGCCGCCAAGGCGTCTTGGGACTGTGCGTACGTGACGAATGCGATACCCTTGGGCTCTTTTGTCACAGAGTCAATGGGAATGTGTATCTGGGGTGGGATTGTCAGAATAAATCCTCAAGGGGAAACACAAAAAGTGGAAGAATTGTCAGTATCAACTATCTTTAATATCCCAGCATAATCAACATTCCACGAAGGGTCTGCTGTCCCTATGCTAGTTCTCATCCCAGGGAGATGGCGATCGGCGGGAGGAATAAAGTTGCTCACCTAAATGCATTGACCATTGACAGTTTCTCAATGAGTAAGGCGGAGGCGAAACTGGGCCTTTGACACACCTGCAAAACGACAGTCAGCACAGATGGCAACCTCGATTTTAAAAGATAAGACCAGAGGCGACAACACGCCGAATACTCCAGAATTGCCCATCACACTCTGACAAATGCTGGGCCGATCTTAGCATATAGGTCTGCTCACCTGAGATACCGCTCCAAATGGTTGGAACAGTCCACGCAATTCGTCTTCGGTGCAGGTGAAAGTAAGATTTCGAACAAACAACCTTGCCGTATGAAGTATTGTCCTCACTGTTGGATCTTCATCGTCTGGGATCTTCTCGGCTTGATCTTCACTGTCCGACTGTTCGAAGAGTTTCTCTGAAATAGTAGCATCCTCAACACCTCCTTTCATTCGTTGCCGCATCCATTCCATGTCTGTGAGGCCCTGCTGAACCATGGTCTCCTGTGGGTCCTCTAGCTTTCCATGCGTGGCTGGTGCCTTGCCCTTTTTCGATGGAGATGCAACAGGATGACCTGGACAGTCTACCCCTGGAGCGATTTTCTTAGTCTTGGGTAGCATGACTTCCATGAACTCTTCGAAACTTGCGTCTTTCCCTTTATCTTTTGAAGGAAGGGTATCGGCATCCGATTTACGACTGTGCACCCTTGTTTTGTTGTAGGGAGAACCAGTGTCGCGCACGGTAGGCGAAGTATCCAGACGCGGCCGCTTGTTTGGCCGAGGTGCAGGTACTGCATTAGCACCCTAGTGAACGATTGACTTGCAGCACTATGTGAGCAACAAGGAACACTCACATCAATAACTTCAACCCTCACCCGAGTCGAGTCGATGAACGTTTTGTCATACCATTCCTTAGCCTTTAAAGCGTCCTCATCTGTTTTGAAACCGACAAACCCAAATCGCCGTGCCGTGCCGTCCTGCTTAAGAGCAACCTTGACATCCGTGATTGTTCCTCCTGGCCCCTTTAACTGGGAGAAGTGCTCCTTCAGTAGCGCAGGAGTAACATACGGCGGTAAATTTTTGACAATGAGACGGGACATTGTCAAGCTGAGCTAAGCGATTCATCTCCGCCGAGCCGAGCCCAGGACAATTGCGTGGGAATTTGGATGAGTCATTCCCGTGACCGTGAACCGCGTCGCGCGTCAGACTGGTGCGGTCTCCGAATTCTCTTTCTTTCTCATCGTCTACCTCTCGGCTTTCAGGCCCAGACCAAAGGCATGCGTTCCTCCGTTTCTTCCCATCAACTTTCGTACAGGACGAGAGAGAGAGCTCATTCTGGTGTATCTGGACGTCTCACAATCAATTGCAAACTAATTTTGGACCTCTTGCTTGCCCTCTTGGAGGATGACTATGGTTCTGAGTCATCTATAGTTGCGGGACAGAAGCGTCCCAGTATGCTCTCGCGTCCTGACCGTATAAAGCGGAGAAATTTCGGGACAGAGCAGCCCAACACATCCTGCAACTCTTATGAGACTATTCCTGTGCTCCGTCATGAGTTCAACTTGCGATACTCCAAAGCAGGTCCGGAGGATAGTCCCGACGACGTCCAGCTTATTTCCGATAATGACGCGGAATGCGAAGGTCTCACCTCTTTGGAGGAATCGCTCCTCTTTTATCTGAGAGATCGCCACGCCAATTCGACCGAACCCACAACCCTCGATTGCGGCGACGTCCTCATCAATACTCGTGGCAAGCACGGAGGAACTGTTAATGCCAAGCTTTCGCATCTGGAAGAGAATTGGTCTGACTTCCCTGACGTATTCTTCATTCCCCCCCTATATGCCGAGGGTATGGGGACGGAGGAAGGAAATCTCTTCTTCTGGGTTGATGCGCAATCCGTCGTAGAAGTGGCAGCTTATCTTCGCTTGATTGTTTTGCCTCTCACTTTATGGGACGAGTCATGGCGGACTTTGCCGTTCCACTTGGTTGTAGACGTGACGCTCTCGTTCCGCGTTCCTTCCATT
Organism: Lactarius psammicola; assembly: GCA_025769895.1. Classification (NCBI taxonomy): domain Eukaryota; kingdom Fungi; phylum Basidiomycota; class Agaricomycetes; order Russulales; family Russulaceae; genus Lactarius; species Lactarius psammicola. The sequence goes on along the minus strand of WTXK01000040.1, from coordinate 193,557 downwards.
TTTCAACCGTTTACGAGTTTTCGCAAAGCGCAGAGTCGTATTGAATTGGAGACAGCAAGGCGTGGCCTTCTACATCTTGCGTTTCCTCCTTCCCTTCCGGAAATGTCTTTTTCCTCGTTCCACGGAAGAGTTGATGTTTCATTCCTATATGCTGTTGTGCAGCCTGCCCGAGTCATTCTCTGCGAGACGGTGGACAAGTTTCTACAGCCCACAGCCCTTCTTCCTGCGCTCCTTCCTTTCCAGAAACGCACTGTCGTGTGGATGCTCGAGCGCGAAGGCAAGACTCCTGGGCCCGATGGCCAACTAGTATCCAAGAATGTGGATTCGACGGAGCTACCCGTCCTATGGCAATGCGTTAGCGTACAACGGGGAGACGAACAACTGAACTGGTATTATCACCGCCTCACAGAAACTCTGACCCCTGACCGTCCGGATCCCCGCATCGTTCGTGGCGGTATCGTGGCGGAGGAGCCTGGTTTGGGAAAGACGCTGGAGTGTATTGCGCTCATCCTTCTCAATCCCGGCCTCGGAAGAAATCCAACTGATGCCCGATGGAATTCCGAGGGAGGAATGCTTATAAAGGAGATCAGGGTACGTCTCGTCCTTTCACTCAGCTCGAAGATCCTAACACCAGTCGTAGACGACTCTCATTGTCACTCCCAGCTCTTTATCCCAGCAATGGATAGACGAGCTCTCCCGGCACGCCCCGTCCCTCAAGGTTTTTGTCTATCCAGGGTGGAGAAACCTTTCAATCGGAAAGAGCTCCCCAAAAAAAGTGGTTTCCAAGCGGCTTCGAGAAGGAAAGGCTAAGGATGTAGGCCCAACTGAGTTCGAAAACGCCGGCATGTCGCTCCTCGACAGTTGGCCAGCTTACATCAATAATTTCGACGTGTGCGTCACAACGTACGACATTTTGCGGAGCGATTTGAATGTTGCACGTGCCCCGCCTGTGCGACCAGTGCGTCAGACTGCCGAATACTCAAGAGATAAACGTCCAATAAGCCCCTTGGTTGTGTGCGAGTGGTATCGTGTTATCATGGATGAGGTTTGGTCACCCCACTCAACACGACAAGTCGACTGATTCTTGATTCGAAGGTCCAAATGGTCGGGGGAGGGAAGGCTTCGTGCGTCTCTTAGTCCTGTATCTCGCCCACGCGACTTCGTACTTATTCTGATGGTATCAGTGAGATGGTGTCTCTTATTCCGCGCCTTTCGTCCTTTGCTGTCTCTGGTACACCTGCCAAAACTAGGGTTTCGGATCTATCCTACGTTCTCAAGTTGGTTTGACTGCCTTTTCGCACACTGGTGCTTACATGAACGCGCTAGGTTCCTTCGTGTCGATCCGAGCATATATAGGCCCAAGAATTGGAACAGGCTCATTCAGCCCAGCTATGCCGCTGAGTTCGCGGCCGTATTCCAGCAGTATACTGTTAGGTGTGTCCTGTCATTCGGAGGCTAATTTGCCCTGATAGGCCCACCAGGACAGTGAAATCGGCAATACAGGCGGAGCTCACGATTCCTACGCAGACACGCTACGTTTTCCCAATCTACTTAGGCAGGATCGAACGACACGTTAGCTTTGCGTTCACCGGCCTTGCAATGGGCTGACGCATGCCTTCTCAGGTTTATGATCAGAATTGGGAGAACGCCCTGTTACAGCTCGGTCTCGATGCACGTGGTGTAACCACTACGCAAAACTCGGAAGTCAACACCACACTTTTGCGCAGTTGGTTGAGAAAACTCCGTCAAATATGTACACACCCTCAAGTAGGACAGCTACAGAGACCTGGAGACAAGGCATACAAGCCTGGAGTGCTGAAGACCATGGGGCAGGTTCTCGAAGGAATGAAGGATCAAAACTGGCGTAATGTCATGGACGATAGACGCAATAAAGCACGTGGACCTCAATTCCTTCCCTGTACCACTCGTTAATGTCTTTATTTCAGATCAATGAGATGGCCATCGCAACACAGATAATGCAGCACAATCCACGTCTTGATCGCCGAGAAGAAAAGTGTTTGAAGATCCTCTTACAGGCTGAGAAAGAGGCCGATTGCGTTATCTCAGAGGTCCTCTCCAGTGTCGCAGATCACGACGCTGAAGGGGAGAAGCTTAAAGCGGAAGCGGCAGCACTTCGCGCTGCGAGACGCGAAAAGCAAGCCTCTCGGCAAAACGCGGGACATATTCGTGGAGATGATGGGCGTCGAGAAGACCACTGTTCCTCCATGTTCGACGACGACAACCTCTCAGATTACGAAGAGCTCCCGAAAACTGCAGCTGGCGAGGAGCACGCCCACAAGTCTCGTGCTCTCCAACAGCGCCTGCGGGAATGCTATCTCACATTGCATAGAGTCAAATTCTTGCAAGGCGACGTATATCATTGGATGGGCGATTCGAAAGCTGGGGAAGAAGCGGCGGCCTACGAGGCAGCGGACGGGCTACGTAGCAAGCTGCTTAAGTGTATGCTTTTTTTCTCATTTTGTCGAACGTCTATATGACTCCTCTATCAGTCCCGGAGGAGTCAGCTATGAGAGCCATGGCACAACTTGGGGCAGATATTGGGAAGAGGAAGCTTGTTGAGAAGGATATTCTTGTTGAAGTTCCCTATTGCCCTCAAGGCGGGATCCTGTCCACTCATCTGGTACGTATCATCAACACATCGCGTTGCTACGGCTGAGTCTTCGTCAAGTTGGAGGAAGCAGATGAACTTATAGATCGGGTACTTAATGCACAATCTCGCGTACTGTGGGAGTGGAGAACCCGGATTTACAACCTACTTACGCAGAGGCTAACCGCAAGCAACGACGGAGGGGAGGCGGACGGACAGGAATACTCAAGAACATTAGAGACCCAGGGAGAGGCAGAGACATATCTACAAGCTTACGCTATGCTCCTTGCTGACCGGCGCGAGGTGCTCTCTGCGGAACGGACCATCTTAGCTGTCCACGATGCTAGAGAGCGCAAACGCCGCAAAACTACTGCAGCTGTGAAAGCGACTGCAGCAGAACCAGGCGAGCCAGACGCCCGAACTGTTGACTGAGGACATCGAGCTGCAGCCCGAGCATGAAATCCTCAAAGGAGAGCTGATGCGTACACGCAAAGCTCTGCTAGAGAAGTTCATGGGACGGGCTGTGAAATCTATCGTGGTCGACCTGACTGCAGTAGTTGCAAAGATTACCAAAGATGACGATCCAGAGAAAATCCTTGCAAAGGAAGGCGTGTCGAGCCTTCGCCAATTCATGTTGGCCCAAGGTTCGTGTTAAAGACCGACCTCAAGCGTGTCGCGGCACGCTCACAAAGACGACTTCAAGCCACCATAAACAATCAGATAGAAGCTGATCTCGCACTTTTTCGCAAGGCATTCAACGAACGAATTTTGTGCTTCTAGTCAATGCCCGTAATCTTTGCTTGCTAATGCACTATGTTTAGATACTTCCGTCAGTTGCAGGAGATCTCCGACTCCGTTAGGGAAGCAGAGTGGGGTAACGTCGATGCCGAACTGGCACTTCGGAACAACAGTGCAGCCCAGGCAGAACTTGAGCGCAAAATCAATACAGGCCGCGCCAGACAACGTTTCGTACGCTATGATTCCTCTCACCGAGAAATAGCCACCTATCAGTCCGCAGCTCACTCATCTGTCTGAAGCACAAGACGCTGGAGATGGTGAAGCAGAAGAGGGTTGCATTTTGTGTAGAGGCGAGTTCATCCGCGGTTACATTACCCAATGGTGAGACCGGATCATGACGATCCACGGCGGTCCATCGATGCTAACATCATGAACTTTACAGCGCTCATGTGTTCTGTGAGGTGACGGACATACTTCGATCAGCGGATAATCGTTCTGGGCTGATGAGCAAGTGATGTGTGCAGGATTGCATGAAGTCGTGGCTGTTGCGCCACGGCAAGGCCTGTCCAGTCTGCCGGTATGTGCACCCCCGTCTTCTCATCCTCTGCGTGGCTAAACGCACCTGGCTGCCCCAGTTTTCCTATCCACGCCAACGCACTCCAGCGCTTCTCGATGCAGAAGAAAGATAGTGATAGGGCAGCGCAACCCCCGGAGAAGCTCCAGGACGATTTCATCCCGAAGTCTCGCCGAAAGATCGAGTATAGCACCATTAGTCCTGGCCTGCTTGCTGAAATCGACACGATGGAGGTGCGCGGTAGTTATGGGACAAAGATCGATACACTAGTGCGCCACCTCCTGTACCTACAACTAGCGGACGGGGGGCGCAAAGAGTATCGTGTTCTCGGCCTGGGAGGATTCGTTGCACAGTGCGCATTACTCCGTTGTCTCGTATCCGAAGCATCAATGACAGCATCCTCGATGAAAACAGTCGTTGAACACGCCTTAACTAGGAACGGTATGCGCTGGTTCATCATCCATTCTTATTCAGCTACATGTTTGGTCATATTGGTGACGATCAGGTATACCGACCCTTCGGATAGACTCGGGAAACCGCAAGCAAGACGCAGCAGCGAAATTCCGCAATGACCCCAATATCCTCGTGTTGCTCCTGCACGGGTGTGTCCATATCCGCTGAATGCCGAACGGGGGGGTCGGGGTTGCTGATAGAATTCAAGGGAACGGCAGAACGCAGGACTGAACGTGACTTGTGCCTCTCGCGTTTTCCTTTTGGAGAGCGTAGTCCACCATTCATTTGAGATCCAAGGTTGGCTCTCCGAACGCTATCCATCGAAATCGATCAGCACCCTAACGAGGTTCCATACCTGTAGCAATCGCGCGAATCGATAGATTGGGGCAATCCAGGCCGACAGAAGGTAAGGGTCATTTTGAAAATCCACGTGAACTTTACTTATCGGGTCTCAGTGTATTGTTACTACGCAGAAGGCACGTTTCTTTCCCCGAAAGGCTCCGACCAGCGCCCACCTCGCATCAACATCGTAATTGCGCTAATGATGACTTGCTGCAGACACGGTCGAACGGAACATATTGGATCTCGCCGTACGCCGGGGCTTATCGCTCTACACCACTGACCGCGCTCGGGGCACGGTAGACACAGCGGCGTTCGCACCAGAAGCCGAGAACCCGATCGTCGACGCGCCGGAAAAGAAGCAGCAGAAGGGCGACTTCATTTTCAGGTGGGTCACTTCACTCCGTTTCACAACTTGCGCAGACCAACCCCCCTTTGGGGTTGTTGGTGTGCCTGCGCAAGCTGGCCGGCTGGTGGCACGTCCGAGTCACACCACCAACTGACGTGGCAATCCCTCCCCGCACAGGCTGGATGACATGATGTCCATTTTGTTCCCGCATTTGTGCGAGGATGTGGAATTCTTACTTTCTCCAGAGGACGTGGAGATGAGGGATCCGTTGGTTGCTCCCTCCAGTGCCGCTGGTGTTAGTGTCTCGTCATTGGCCACTGCGACCCTTTCTCGCAGCAGTCGTGTCCCTGAAAACGCTGTAGCGGGGCCATCCAGGCTCGGCAGATAGCCAAGCTCAATTCTCACATAGTTGGTACCCCATCCTTCAATTTGTCTATATCATCACGCCGGGTGCGCGAGGGCTCGTCGTGTATCAGTGGAGGGCGCTGTCTGAAGGGAAGGGACGGAAGCTGATCTCAGAGTTGTTTAAAGTTGTGGTCCATTCGATTGCGCATTAATTGAGCAGTACCTTACCAATGACACAGTTGTCGTCACTTTTGGTGAGGCACACTTAGCGCCGTTTGCAATTGGGACCTCCAAAACCACCTTTGGCACGTGCAGGCACGACGAGGCATCAATCACATCCCACGGGTGATGACGACACCCCACCCCTACAGTGCTCAGTGCAGTAATTATGCGGTCCTTCACTCTTGCACACTCGCACATTACTCATGATCATAAGCGCTCTGTTACGAAACGATGATGCGAGTTGTACTGCAACACACACACCCACTACTAGCGAGGTGGTGATGTGAGAAAAAAACTACCACGAGAAAAAGAAACTTTGGGGCATGTGCATGAATCATGAAGGTGAGGGGGTATGGACGAACATTGGATGATGGAGGGGGAGGTATGCGTGCATGTGACGAGACCGGGTAAGTGCGACGTGATAAGTAACAGTAAAAAAAAAAGAGACAAGTGAGCAAAATATTTGACAATGACCGATGCGCAAACCCTCGAAGTCTAATACTGGTTACCTTGCCACTCAGCGAGACCGCCCGTCCCAGCTCGCGCGCTTACGCTTGTTGTCCCCACAACCGCCCTTGTTCAGCAGCAAGTCCTGTGGCGACACGGCGCTCATTCCACGCTGGTGCATCCTCTCCCTCGGCATCGGCGCGCAGTCGCCGCCGCCGACCTTAGTCTGTACGGCCGGGTTGGCGCGTGCCAGGTCTAGCGCGGCGGCACCCTGGCGGGCCTCGGCGAGTACGGCGGTCTCTGCAGCACTGAGGCTGCCACCGCCAGCGCTCCCGGTGCCGCTGTTGGCGCCAGCGCCAGCACCAGCACCATTCTGGAAATAGTGCAAGTCGAGGAACGGTAGAGTGAACGCATCAGCAGCATCGGCAAGGCCATGAGGCATCATGAGTGCGGGCTCTGTGCCGGCAGCACCGGCGCTAAGACTAGCGAGGTCGAGAGAAAGCGAACGGGAGGGTGTAAGAGGCGGTGCAGGTGCGGTTGGAAGGAACCGGTGCTCGGGGGGAGGGACCGAAAGTGATCGGCTCTGCTGCTGGTGATGATGATGGTGATGATGATGATGCTGCGTCGTGTGCAGGGCCGGGCGGGTGGTGCGAACGGGTGTGCCCGGTGCGGACTGTTGCACGTCGAGGTTGAGAATGTCCTCCGGCACGACGCCGAAGCCTGTGTGTGGCTGTGGCAGTTGTGGCGCAGGGTGAGGGCGGGACTGGGGCTGAGGCTTGCGCTCGACGGCGTCCATGGGAGCGTCGATGTCCACACCGTCCGGCTCACCATCGTTGAGGTTGATGGCGGCAAGCTCTATCTCATCGATGCCAGGGAGTGCAGGGGTGTGCATCTGGAGGGGGTGCAGCGCGAGCCCAAGTCCCGCAGCGGCACCCGCAGCTCCGAATCCAAAACCCGGGCCATAGTCCACTGAGACGGGAGGCTGGTGGCTGCGAGTGCCGAAGATGAGGTCACCAGCGTAGTTCGAGTGATGTGTGACACCGTGGAATGCACTGCTTGGCATCATCTCGGGGTCGCTGAACGTGCTGAGCCCGTCATGTTCCGGGCCAGCCTCCGAGGCGAAATCGTGCGCGAGTGAAGGCGGAAAAAGATCATAGCGGTCGAGGACACCATGACTCAAGTGGGCAAAAGCAAAAGGGGAGTTTGGGGAAGGTGACATCCCGCCAAAGTACGACGGGGAGCTGGAGTTAGCCGTCGACTGGTCAAGGCGAGGGTTCGCCGACAACCAGTCTGTGGGACCCCAAGCGGACTTGCCCACCATAGTCACCCCATTGGGACCAAGGCCGCGCCGCGAGAAGGGGGAATCGAAAAAAAAGTCGTGAGAAGAGGAAGCGGGTGAGGCGGCGGTATTGCCGGTAGACCATGTCGCAGTGGAGTGCATAGGGGTATCAAGTGCGGACCAGTTCTGCGAGTGGGAAGAGTCGGTCACGTCGGACTGGGACGCGCTGGAGAGGAACTCGGGGATGGCCAAGGGTTCAGTGGCGGAATCGAGGGACGCAATGCCAACGTCACGAAAGGGCTCGAGGTTCTGTTGTTGGGTTGCGTGCTGGACCATGTGTTTCATCGACTCTGGGTTGCTCACCCGCTTGGAGGCGTACTTTGGGACGTATTCGTCGTCGTCGTCGTCTCCAGAACTATCCTCCTCTTCAGAGCCGTTGGGACTTAGGGGGACACTCTTTGTTCCTCCGCGTAAAAAGCCCTGGGTGGTGTAGCGTCGCTTGCGGCGGGCGGGGCCCGTCTCGCGCGACGCGTGAAGGTGCTCGTCGGTCGCCGCACGTGCAGCAGCGCTGAGCTTCTTCTTTGCGGAGTTGCGTGGCTTGTATCCGGCGGCCTGGTAGAGGTCGGGGAATGCGTTACGGAACCGATCACGAAGGTCAGTGGAGCGGCGGTTTTGCTCCTGGAAGATTGGATCTTTGACTATGGTCGCCCAAACGGTGCCATGCTTGTCGTAACCGGCCTTGAGGGCACGGTCCTCTTCCTCCGTGAATGGGCGGCGCTTCTTACTACGCGTCTTCTCGAAGATGGATGTACCATCAGGGAGAGCAGAGCGAACTTTAGAGGAGAGATGGGTCTTGGCATTGGGGTAGTGCTGCTTATACGCGTCGGGGAAGTAAGTGCGGAAGCTGGATGGGGGGATAGGTTGATGAGCAACGATTGGAAACCACGAGTTACATGACGGCGGACATACCGATCTTTAAGGTCCACGGGGGAACGGTTGTCAAAATGTAAACTTGTGTCATTCAGGATCGCTTTCCAGTTGCCGACGCCATGCTATCAGAAGCGAAATGAGCACGCGATACCCCACAAGACGTAGTAACGGCCAGGCGGGGGAGGGGAGGGGAGGGGGATGGATACTCACGCGATTGCAACCTTCGACGAGCATTTGAGTCTCTTCCATTGTCCACTTCTTACGAGCCTTTTTCTCGGGGGGCGCAGGGCTTGTGAGACGGCGGACCTTGCCGCGACGCTCGTCGGATGGGGAGGGCAAGCCGGTGTCATCTCGAAACTTGAAAGCAGGGACTTCGCGCTCTGAAGCAGGGGTCGCGAGGGATACGCGACGTTGCTTAGGGCCGGAGGAAGAGGGGAAAGGGGCAGTGAAGGAGAAAGTGGAGGTATGAGTACCGATAGTGGTTGCCATTTGAGAGGGAAGACTCTGAGTGGGCTGGGAGTGGAGAGAAGGCGAAGAGGAGAGATTTTATGTTATGACGGAAGAGGAGCGTGGCCGATGAGTGGGTGGCCTCGCTGGGTGGGATTGCGGTGTGGGTGTGAGTGGTACGCAGGCGGAGGTCCGGCGCAGTGTTATCCATCAACAATCTGCAAACGCGTGTTGGCCTCGAGTTGGACTCTTAGACGATCCAAATAACCTCTCTCGCTCTCTCTAACTGACGTCTTTTGCGCTTCACCGGTCACCCTCGATCGACCTTGCCTCTTCTCATATCAAATGATCCTGCTTTACACAATCTCTTCGGCTCCTTCACGGCAGCGGCCTCGCCTGCCTCGTTGCATCCTGGTGTGCATCATCTCCCATCTCTTGCCATCTTCATCTCCATCACCCTCTTTCATCCTACATCTCTAATCTCTACTCAATGCTACTACTATCGCTCACTTGCCTTCCAAGTTCCCGGAAAGTGTCCCCTCTTAGCGCTGTCCCTGGCGGAGAAATGGAGAAATAGCTCGGCCACTTCTCCCGAGTGTACCGTAGCGTTGTAGTGTAGGAACCAGTGTCCTAGCCTCCTTGCCTTTGTATGCAAAAATTGCCCAATCAGCGCTTCCCCGCCCCCATCATCGCGAGCACCCCATGAGGTGCCACAGCCAGCTCATTCTCGTATTTCGCGCGGAGCTAATCGCAGTGTAAGCATCCACCCCTAGTACCAGGCGCGACCTGCGCCGCCCAGACCTCGCGACGCGTTCACTCAGTGCTAGTACAGCTTCACAGCCTATAGATATGGCGTGAGCAAACATGTAGCAGTGTATTTATTACACGAGTCTGTGGTTTCACGGAGACAATACAGTAAGCAGTGAACAGGCAAAAAAAAAAAACACTTACAAACTATGATGACACAAGTAATTCCGGTGCGATGCGTTCAGCCACTCCGTCCAGCTTCTTCTTCCAAGCATCCAATCTCTCCGCCAGTTTGCCTATCTGTGCGCGAGATAGGACCCGTGGTTGTACCCACGTAATCACTGCCTTTTGGTCAACCTGGTCGATTGACCCCCGAATCAACTTCAAGCTAACCCCAATCTGTTAACATCCAAGATAGTAGAGAGGTCAAAGGAAGCCAACCTCAGCGCCTTCATGATAAGATGCTCGACCTCGTCAAGTGGCAGTCTCGTCTCCTCCGATATCGTTTGAAATGACATCGTCCTGTCATAGGCACCCCGTGCAAACACGGACTCGATCAAGGCCATGAGGCAGATCTTCTGCCGCAGGAACGGATAGTTCCCCATGAGTATCGGCTGAGTTAACAATCACCATACGCGTCCATTCAGATCTCGCCATCCGGCCTCGAGGGGGCAATGGCGTACCTCCTGCCCGAAAAGTGGGCTCTGTGCTTCGAATTTACCGATATTACCCTCATTGAATGTAAAGAGAAGCTTCTTGATCCATTCGTGAGGCGTCCCATCCAGCGAGTCGAGGATGGGGTGCATTAGCTACGCAGCGCGAGTACAACACACCAAAACGCCGCCGCAAAGAAGATAAGCGTAGTTCTGGACCCAAAGTCAGCTGAACAGAACGAACCAGCTCGCCAAAGTTATAGATCGTCTCTGCCAGGAAAGCGGAGAGTGCCAGATCATGAGCACGTAAGAGACGCTCGTCCTGTGACATGTCCTTTTCGAGGTCAACACAAGCAAGGTAAAGCAGCGAGTCCCTGTAATATGGTGCGTATTCGGCCTTTGCCTGTTCAACATTTGTGTTCAACGCCACCACCCCCAGACGATTCACGTCACAATGTCATACCTTGTAATAGTCAGCCGCAACGCGATAATATGCCCCATTGACAGAGTTCTCGACACCGTCTAGGTTGTCCAAGACCTTCCACGCGGCATCGATGTCTGTCTTGCTGCCCTCTAGATCTCCAAACAATAGTTTGGCGTGGGCGAGTGTGGAGAGGATCAAGACGTGCGCGTCGGGGGACTTTTCGTGGGAGACGCGGGAGAGCAGGTCCGTCAGGAACTCGAGGTGTTGTGCAGGGTCTATTGGGTCCGAAAGCGATCAAAGGCCAGAATAGAAAGGAGGGTGAAAGGGGCACACTGTCGATATCTTGTGAGATCTTGATACCCATCTCCGCAAGCCTTAAAGGGTTCAAACGCTCCTCAAAGTCACGCACGAATCGAGTGTATACATCGACACGATACTGTTTGGCGAGAGGATGGTCAAAAAACTCGTCGACCTTTTGCGTCAGCTGATGCCATAGTCTACAAATGGATATCTAACGCGTCAGACACATCGGTTTCTTTTGTTGTTCCAAAAAAGTGACGGTCGGTGTGTATGCTTACTTGCGCGAGTACAAGCTCTGAAAGGATTCAAAGAAAGGGTGGAGGTCGGATGGGGTGGCAGATACGGCGGTTGTGAGATATTCGTCGACATTGAGTTTCGGTGGTTTTTGTCTATCCGACGAGGACATGGCGAATGGGTTGGATGACGCGTAATCGTGTCCCATAGTCGCGCCGCCGTTTGTTTGTCCGTGTGTGGGTGATATCGAGTACGGCGTCCCACGGGGCAGTGCTCGCTTGGCCCGTTATGCACCACCGTGCACACTTGGCTCGTTTTGTATAATAATAACAGACATACACCATCGCATTTGCCGGCGAGACGCTGCGAGAGTCACTCAGCTGGGTGTCAGTGGGGCAGAGAGCCGTTATTCTTAATGTGACACTGTGACAATACGGTGTCGGAGGAGCCAGTGCCAGTGTCTTTGAGCCGTCGCTGCTGCGTCGAGCCTGGGACTCGACTCAAGTGCATGCTTCGTCTCAGTAAACCATTTGGTCCCGCTCGGTACCACCTATACCTTTACCATGTTGCTTCTTCGTCTCCCACTGGATACACTAGAACTCATTGCGGAGGCCTTGGATGATCGCCCGGACCTGCTTTCCCTCGCATTGACATGTTCAACGTGGAAATACATCATCATCCCTCGCCATCTCGAGTACCGCGAAATATTGCTATCCGTGGATCACCTTTCGATTTGGAAACATCTCGCAGAGCGACCAAGTCTCGCTGCGAATGTCCGCAGGCTCGTCATCTCCGACTCTGAGTTCTATCACCCCGGCGTATACCTCACACCAATATCCGGCTCCCGATGGCAGCTCCCTACTACCCTACTCGACCATTTACCAGACAGCTCGTCTTTATCCGATCAGCAGTCTGACTACCCTTTCATCGCACTGCGGAACATGAGGTTACTCAAGACTCTCGAGTTTGAGAACATATATCGATGGTGCCAAGGATCACCTGACGTCCTTTCCCTCTTCCTTGCACACATCCCCACCGTGGAACATTTGGTTTTGAGGTCGTCGAGATCCCACGGCACCGAGGCCGAGATGAGTTCCGAAGGCGCCCAAGTATGTGATCTTTTCAGTGTCTACGAGGGACCCTCTCACCCGATCAATCACAGCAACTTTGGGAGCTCCCCAACCTCAAGTCTGCGGTATTGACCGGGATGCCCTGGGAGAGAAAATATCTTCGTCCCTTTCGTTCTGCCCTGCTATCCACCTCCTCGCTGCAGGTCCGCTTGTTCACTTCTTCATCCATTGAGAAGGACAGATCTTTAGGTCGATTATAGGTTCTTCATTTGCCACATTTCGTCGGCTACGGCCCAGACATCGCCTCCCTACTCGACGAATGTCGATTTCCCTCGCTCGTCGAACTCAATCTAGGCTGGGGCTGGACGTTTGACACGTACCCGTACGCGCAGCGGTTTCTGGAAGTACACCCTACCATTGAAACCCTGACATGGTCCTACGCGTATAATGTCCACTTGCAGCCAGGCTCCCTACCCCATCTCAAGCACCTATCCGTGTCCCACCTCTCCTTTGTTCGCGCCCTCAGCGTGGCGCGTGAACCCGAGAGGCTCTGTCTAGAGACCCTCGGCGACCTCTTCCTCTTCTCGAGCGACCTCCCGATGGACCTGAGGGAAATCGATGGCACGACGGTCCGCAAGTTGTCGATCAAGTTTTGCGACAGCCTCACCACCCTCCGTGCAGTTGCCGCTTTCTTTCCCTCAGTGACGCACCTCAGCATCCACGGCAGCGTCTTCATCCGCCCAAAGTCAAGATGGTCCAGGGCTTTCCGGAAGGTCGTCCGTCGCGTCTTCCCACGCCGGATCGCAAATCGGATCAGCCCGATCTGTCCGCGCGTAGAGGACGTCATCCCACTTTTCCCTGAGCTCGAAGACCTCAGCGGCTCGAGCTTTCCTCATGGAATCGCAGCATCTTCGCTCCAAGACATCCGAGCACGATTCCCAAAACTTCGTCGCCTCGAACCCTTTGATCTGTAGTTGTTTCGTTCTCTTTTTCTCGTCATGAGCCTTGCCATTCCTGGTATGCTTATCAATGCTTACCTCATATCATCTACAATTACTGTAACCCATTTATCCCTCTCGCTCTCCATCCCGGGTATATCGTGTTTTTATAGTTTCACTGACTCTGAAGAATAGCGGTGTTAGGATACGTTCGTCGACATCCACAACAACCACCGGATCGTCTAAGCGACAACCCACAAAAACAGACCTTACCCGCTCCGAGCTCGTATCCATCATGAACGCATAAAATCGACACTGTAGAGGGTTTCCCTCAACTCGTCAGATAACGCGTGTTTGCAGGCGGTTTCCCAGAGCAACGTATATTTATTTACACATAAGATATGAGATGGTGAGCAGCGCTACATTAGGTACTACAAAGGGTGGAATAACCACGACCGAAACTACTACGGCTACAGTGCAAGGAACGTGAGAGGGACTTCGTGGTCGCGCAACTTCAACTACCAAACGGGAACGAATGTGAAAAGTGATCATACTTTCTCTGAGAGATCGAGGTAGGATGATACAGGGCGGTGTGGAAGAGGTGAATCGAGTCGGTTCGGAGGTATGGAAAGAGCCGTGGCACCAACGGCTGGCGGAGGTGGGACAGGGAGACGTGGTGCTGTCGGCAACGTAATGACGGCAGTTAGAGGTGCGGCAGGATGAGTGGGGTTCTCAGGCACAACCCCCAAAGCTTTGAGCTGGACATCGATACCTTCAAAGACAGAGTCGTCGGAGGTCAGCCGGTACACGGACACGGAAGGTGACGCCTTGTGTTCCATCGTCGTCTCGGGTCCGCGGCGGCTCCCTAATGGCAAGAAACCGCCTTTGAAAGAGAAGAGGGACGCTATGCCCTTCCTAATACTCGGTCCAAAGTGGGTGTTAGACGAACGCGGAGAAGTGCTCGCACTCCTTGTACCGAAGTTGCCAAGGCGTAGCCGGCTTCTGACGAACGAATATACGAGGCTATAGTGCTTGCGCGCCTCCTCCGCGAATCCGAAGAACCCGAAGAACAGGAAGGCACAAGGGATAACGTTCCACCTAGAGGATTCGACTCCTATTTGGTGCAATAAATCGGCCCGCCATGCAACAGAGGGGAATTGGACAACGCGAAAATATTCGAAGTGGGTATCCTCCCAGCTGATCCACCGTTGCACGGGAATGATGTGGGCGTTGATATACAAACCGACGAGAGAGATGGGCAGGGTGAAAAGTAGTTGGGTACTGGACAGCGCTATCAGGCGCATGTATCGGCTGTGGTTGAGATTCTTGTTTGAGCCTTGTATCTCTTTGAGCAGTCGAGAGCTTTTCCAAAATAGACGTATTGTGAGGGCTAGGTTGAATTGAGCCGCGAAATTCGAGTGAGAGTCCGTAGGACGTTGACGCACCACAATATATGGCAGTAATAAGGCTTATGACGACGGGCCAAGTGTGCACTAAAACAAAAGCGAGGGGAACGTTGTAAGTGCTTTGAAAGCACCCTATCTCTTCGAAAATGTCAAAGCGATGTCCTTCGACAACAAGTTCTATGAAATCGGTCAGATAGAGAGCGCTGGAGACGTTGAATGTGCTACTCACGCAATGCCATCTGGACTAGTGGGATCCCGAGGCCAATCGCGAGGTCAATGAAGAGAGCCCTACGTTTCTCAGCTCTCGTCGTAAGAGCAGCAGTCCTCGACGCTATCTTGAACAAACGGTGGTTTATCACGAGTAACGCCGCCGGTATTCCCACTTGAAGGCCGACTATAAAGCGAGTGGCTATTTCCCACCCACACAACGCAGGTCAGCAACTGGGAAGGGTAAGAAAACCACAAATACGAACAGATGTCGCACCAAACGGGTGCTACGTTCTTCACCGAGCTGTTCCAGATGACCGAGTTGATGAAGAAATTCAAACAGCCTAGGCCAGCCCAGACTATGTACAGGGAGGTGCCAACGTTCCAAGCTGAAGCCGAGTGGGACGAGTCAATATGGTAACAGTGGGTATCAAGTGGGAAACCTTACCCTCCAGGTGCCAATATAACGGAATGGCGCAGAGTAGAAAACCGATGAATGAAATCGCAGAGTAAATTTGATTTGGATAGGCCATGGAGAAGTACTAGGAGGGGAAAGAAAGGAGTGGCGTAGGTGTCGAGGACGGGGTGGATATTACGGTCGTAAGGACTGAGCGATATATGATAGAAGAGGTCATTGTGGATACGTTGTCTGCTGAAAAAGGAGGTTCCTTTGTGAACGTTGTGTGGTTCGGGAGAGTGAGTTGAGAGCTGAGAACCTTTGTACTTACCTTGTACTGTACTTTGTCTTTGACGCTTGACACACTTCCCGTCCTTTGATTGAGGACGTCCTTGGCCGCGGCGAAGCAATGATGGGCCTTTTTTAGAACAAAGAATGGCCCTTCTTCTGGCCACTGTTGCCGAAGCTTTTTCTCATAACCCACATTTCGATCCATTTTTGTGCGCCTGAGGGTAGAGTACCCTATGTAGCACTACACTTTCAATATACTACGCGCCCATGCCCCTCTGCTTTCCAGTGACCTCGCTTTCTTGAGTGAACCTTGATTGGTAGGTTCGGAGTTGTGGTATCGTATTTTGCTTGCGGTTGGGATTGGTGCTGTGCGTTGGTCGTGTGCGTCTCTCGGTTTCCTCCTTCTCCTGCCATATCTTCCCTCTTCTTCCCATCCTTCTCCACTTAACTCTGCTCTCTGCTCCGAGTCTGAGTCAGGGGAGTCCGCTCATATAAATAACAGACCATGGTCTTGAAAACTGCTATAGTACAGAGGAACCACCTTTTGGTGAAGTGACGTGTTGCAGAATGTAAGAGCAGACTGAGAAAACGGTCGAAATTCCATCGAAATTCGTCAAGACGTGATTATAAATTTCATTCCCTCTCTGACAGCACGATTTCTGTGTTCAAATCCCTGATCTATATTTCGAAGTGAAGTGCTACATCGTAGTGTTAAAGTATAACGCTAGTGAAGGATAGAGGTAGTGAAGTAAGGAAATATTATCGTTACAGCAAGATGATGCGCTAGAAGCACGGTTCGGCGCCTCAGGCCTCAGTACGGGTATGGTATAGGTGACGATTAAAAATACAAGCAGACGAGCAAATGTGCGAATGTCAAGAGTGTTTCCGCTAAAACAAAAATAAGAAATCCGAAGGAAGAGCAAAGAGTGTTTCTGGGACCATTGGCTCAAACAGCGTGAGCGGCGTCAATGGAGTATGTGGATGATGGGCGAATAGTCGATCTAGGTGTCTCAGGAAAGAGGGGTGACACCGATGCGGGAGGAGGTGTCAGCGAAGTCTTGGTGGATTCGCTTGATGGGTCATATAATTCTGCTTGGAAACTGGATACAGAGGACGATGCTGTAGACTCCGATGGAGAGTATGGGTCGACCTTGAAATCGGGCTTCAAATCACTAGCAATGGAGATAGACGGGATCGAAAGTCGGTCGGATACCGAGAACGTAGAATCACGCTTATAGTCTCCGGATGTCCTCGACACAGAGACCGTGACCCCACCTTTGCTGCGCATGTGGGGGAAAGAAGAGGTACTATCAAAGCTGTAAGGACAACAATGAAGCCTGAAACCAACGAGTGACGTACGCATGTGACGACCCGGTGAGCTTGCCGTTTGAGGTAGATAAACCGACGCGGCTGGCAATCGAGGTGTACACGAGACGGTAATGCCTGCGCGCCTCATCTGCGAAACCGAAGAACGCGAAGAAGATGAAGGCACAGAAGACGAGCGACCAGCGATTAAACTCGTAAAGGACATGCGAGGTGTGGTCGGTTTTCCAAATGATGCTCGGGATTTGAATGATCCGGTAATAGTTGCTGTGGGTGTCGGACCAGCTCACCCACTTTTGGAACCCCATCCTTACGTTGTAGGAAAGGACAAAAGACGATAATGGGATAGTCCCGAGTACCTCGATCATGGCAAGACACATCAGGCGCATGTAGCGACTTTGATTGAGACCACGGTTCGAAGACATAATTTGGCTGAACTGACGACCGCGCTTGTAGAAATGATAGATGGTCATGACTGTCGCTAGGTGAGCCACAGTATAAAACAGGAAACGCACTGCGAGATACTCACGACAGTAGAAAAGGGACACGGTACCAATGACGATAGGCCACACAAAGAACAGGGGAATGGACGGAGTCATTAATACAACGGATGGGTAAGGTCCGAAGTCCTCCACAAGGTTGAAGCGGTGCCCCGACACAACGATGTCTATAGTACCCACTTAGCCACCTGGCCGGGGAGAATGGGGATGTATACATACGTGCCAATATCTGGAGAATCGGAATGCCAAGGCCAATAAGCAGATCGATTATGACCCCACGGCGCTTCTCCGCATGAGTGACCATCACAGCTTTTGTGGTTGCGATCTTGTAGAGGCGACGATTGATACAAAGTGAGCAAGCCGGGATAGCGACATTCATCGCGATTTGAACGCGGGTCACTTGAAACTCGTTCAGCTAGGGATCGGGAGACATAACATCGGGAACTCACCAATGTCACAGTAGACGCGGATCCTTATGATCATGTTGTTATTCCATACGATGGAGTTGATGCACTGGATAAGGCACCCGAGACCAACCCAGGCCATGTACAGGCAAGTGCCAGTGTTCCAAGCTGCGAGAAGAAGTTCTTAGACCCCATAATTTAGACATTGGAATCGTCCCACGAACCTTGCAAGTGCCAGTAGAAAGGGACGGCGCAAAAAACAAAACCAATTAAGGAAAAAATTGAGTAAAGCTGGACACCCATTGCGCTGATTGAACAAGATGAAAAAACCGCAACCACTAGAGCTGTGCCGCGAGGGATGGGGGCTCGCTGGAGGGCTCGCTGGCACAAAGTGGAGAGGCAGAGGTGGGTAGCATTGGAATTTGATCAAGAGCTTTAAGAAGAGCAGGCAGCGACACACTGAGCTCAAGATGACTTACAAAAGTGGACGTCCCCTTGTGTTCGGCAGTAGTCCAGATGGACATTTGGCGAGGCACGCTGCCATACCCAGAACGGGGCATCTTTTGGGACTTCCTAAACAAGGATGTCGTTTGTAGCCCGAAATGGAAGGCCTTGTGGGAGTCGTTTCCATATTCGGGAATCATGGAGGACAATTACCTAACTCCGTGACCGACTGACGCCCGGAGAGGGCAACTTGATTCCAGCATGATGGCGCGACGTAAATCCAGGCGCAGATTTTTGTCCCACGTGGTTAGAAGTTTCTGTAGAGATGGTGTCAGGGTCCGAAGGTGCACACCGGACATCGGGAGTGTTCACGAGATTGGATAGCCAGACAAAGGTGCATCCACATTTGGTTTAGAGGAGACAGCACCTGAGAAAGATAATCGATCTTGTTCTTGCTGTCCCTTTCTTCACCACATCGTAAGTGGATCAAAGGAGAGACAAGGACAACAGAGGCAAACCAGCTAGAATGTACCCCTTGGAAAAGACTCGAGCACAGTCGACAGGTGAAGTCGCCTTTGTTTCGAAGGATGCGAGATGAAATAATTACTTGTCCAAACTCCACAGGTGACTGTGTTGATGTCTGGATGAAGCAAGCACCACGCCATCGCATTGCTCGGAACATGGAGGCTTAGCCTAGTAGCTCAGGCGGGGTTCGCCTAGTATCCCTCTTAGAAACGTAGAGCGTGCTGCGTCGTGTCGAAAGGCTGTAGAGCGGACCCCCAGTGGGGGTTTAAGTTTGAGAGGCTCTAGGAGGTGGTTGAAGTCAGAGTGGCACACTGGTGCTGTCCGACCTCACACAGGTATATGAGGAGGACGTGCTCTTTTGTTCGCCACTCGGAGGAAAACTCCGTCGTTATTGTGTAACGTAACGCCAGTCAAAGCACACCACTTTCCTATTGGACACTATTGTTCTGGCAGATCGTCACTTTCCACGTGATAACAAGCTGAGAGTAAGTATTTGGGGTCCATCATAACGGTCATATTTGAATAATAAAACATTAACGAGGTCATTGCACTGTCTACATGCAAGAGCAATTAGTTTACACGGAACGAGGTGCTACAGGTGGGAAAAAAATCGAAGAATATACAGTAAGGCTCAAAAAGATTTGCTACAGCATGCGAATGGGAGGGTAACGGTATTCGTAGTGATGGTGAGAATTAAGGGATGTCTGTGGAAAGTTCAGGGACCAATATCGGTCTCGTGCACTACCGTCATATAAATCGCGTCGTTCTTCCTCGATCCTTTGCGCGTTGACGGGCGATGCTCAGTTCGGCTACGTGGTTGTCGCGAAATGGGGACGGCAGCAACACCGGGGCCGTGAACATTAAAGGGTGCGTCATGTAGATGGGGAGGAATTGCACCAAGTGCGTCAACTATCGTACTGCCGAGTGACGAACGAACAGAAAGGGGGGATGAAGGGCGAGGGGGATCAGCGGCGCCAGCAAAAACTGGAGGCGACCCAGGTGAAGGTATGGTGGGTGGGGGTTTCGGCCACGTGTCCGCTGAAAAGATGGAGGCGGTAGGAGACGAAGACACGATCGATTCATCATCAAAGGCCCCCTTGGGAACAGTGAGGTTCTCTCCTGGGGGTCTGCTGCTTATGAGAGGAGTTACGACTGGTGTATAATTCTGGGGACCGATAACAGGTGGAAGACAGAGCCGTTGGGCGGTACTGGATGAAACGTAGGAAACCGTGGGCTGGGTGAACCTAGCCTCGTCCTCTGGTGGGGGAGGGCTGGGAGTGGAGGAAGTGGAGCCAGTTTTCTTGAAAAGGGATAGACTGATAGAGGGAAAGGAACCAACAGGGGAAACGAGATCGAGGTCGTGATCCCAACCAGATCTTAGCAAGTGAACCTGGGATGGCCGCTGTCTTTGCAGATGATTTCACACTGTAATTGCGTGAGTGAGAGCTTATCAACATCCTGGAGAACGTACTGGGTGGGTAAGTCATCTCGTCTGAATACCTGGGAGAGGCAGGTGAGCATTGAGCGGTACCCCCTTTGAGTCTCCTCCCCGACAGCGGATAGAAGACAAAAAATAAGCGACCAAACTGGAATGAACCACCACATAAGTTCGCTCTGTATGCTATTTTGTGAGGGAGAAGACACAATTTCGATGCGCGCAACTTGCGAGCGGGTCTGCGATATGCTTGTCCATGGTAGCAGGCCCGAGGACGTAACCGATGACACGACGTAGACGTAGACGCAAGCTACGTAGAGCATCCCGCTGGCTGTAAAAAAAATACGGCGGATGAAGAGTGACGACGTCATCTCGGGTGAAGAAGGGAAATAGGGACGCGAGTTGTAGCGGTGCTTGCCGACATTGATTGCCGCGGACACTGTTAGATTGCCTAGTCAGAAAGGGGGTTTGTCGTACCAACTAGTCGGCTCACGGCAGTAGAAGATTGCAACTGTGGAAGTACAGAGAGGCGGAAGCCACACGATAATCAAAGCTGGAATAGAATTATGAACCGCAACCTGGCAGCCGAGGTCTTTAACGATAAGAAAGCGACGATCTTGAACGATTGTGTCTGTCTTAGTGTGAACCACATGACGTTAGCAATAGGCAGGAATAAATACGACGCACGTAAACTCATATACAATACTGGAAATAGCAGGCACATGATTGCCTCAAAAATTGTACGGTAAGTCTTGCCGTGCTTCTTTTCGGCCTCACGGACGGAGGTGATCGCCTCAAGTCTGCAAGAGACGCACAAGAAAGCACCAGGTAGGGCAACCATGGCTCCAAGAAGCACAACAGAAGCTGGAGGCACGTTAAATACTTGATTTACGTTGTGTGAACAAAAACAAACTTACATACGTCGCACCATGGGGGCAGATGCACGGCCTGGTTCCCAGACCAGAGAACAGAGTTGACGCCATGAATGAGATTACAAAAAATTAACCAGGTAATGATGGTCACAGAGGGAATACTATTAGAGCCAACGTGCCCCGGAAGAATCAAGATGAGCAGAGCGACAGAAAGGAAGGAGAATGTGGGGAGCTCGACGCGCATGATGCAGGGAGGTGACACGAGGAAGCCAGAACTTTAGGGTGAAGCGCTAAGGAGTGGTGTGACCTTCTATAACACCCGATAAAGGAGGGTGCGCGGTATGGAGAGTATCCTGGAAATTATCCTGAACTTGGGAATCACGCTGCGCTTTGCGTGTTAAAAGAGTGCCAACGCTCCTCTTGTCCTCCCATATGTGATTGAAGAGACAAGCGGCTTTCCAGAACAAAGACAAGGGCGTAAGGGGCATATACCAGAATGTGTCACTAAAATACTACAAAAGGGCTTAGCGAGATAGCACGTTGAAGTCGTTGAACACGGTGGCCGAACCGTACAAAGGGGTATCCCAAGATGGTAGCCTTAAAAGGTCGAGTTGTCTAAATCTGCGTAAACGCTCTCGGCGAGTGCTTTCCCGCATTCATTCTATCGATGAAACCGTGTCCACGGACGGGAGGACGGAGGAACGGACGAGTGTTGCTCGTGATAATGCGGGATGGGATTGCTGAAATTGACAAAGATAGAGTGTTTTGACGCATTGATGATCGACGGCCACATGATCATGATCATCACCGCCGCAGCTTGGGTCTGCCAGCACCAGCCCTGCACTCAGCAACAACCTCGTGCATCATACGTTCTCCATGACCTCCGCTGCACCTGCAACTCGCAATAAACTCCTCAAGCTCAACGGTTACGGCGATACCATTTCCTCCCAGGACTACACACGTACCACAGACAGCCCCGAGTCGTCACCTCAGTCTACCGTTAGGTGCCTTGACGACACGGAGTCGCCCTCTTCTAGCACTAGCGAAGATGACCCCAGTGATACGAATGCCGATGAAAGCGAAAGCCAAGGGCTTGCTGGGTGTGCACGAGCGTCGTCCTCGATGGAACAAGTTCACGGACTCGAGGCAGATACGAAAAATCCTCGTATAATGCACAAGAAGTCGTCCCGCCGCACCTCTTTTGGGTCAGACTTGGATCTCTCCGTTATTATTGCTTTAATTGCGCCACTCGTGAACTGGCTTACCGGGAGTGACCACCTCAAGAGCCTTTTCCTCGTCTTATTCTTAATTATCTATCTACATCAACTTGTTCAGGGTATGTCACATCCTTGCTTTAGTGATAATTACGTCCCTAATACTCCTAAAGTCCCATGGGAGCTTTATAATGCTTCGCGCCGGCGGCGTCCCCACCCCTCCTTTCGTTCCCTGAACCTGCAAGAAAACGAGGAAGCCGTCATCAAGATTGAAACCAGACGAGCAGAAACTGAGCTTCAAAGACACGAATTCGCCTATCTCTTCCTTTCTATGGCCACCCCTTTTGCTGGTGCCGTTCTTCTTCGCTCTGTACTCAGGTCAATTAATGGCGTTGACTCAATCTCGTGGTTCAGCACGATGCTTTTCGTTCTCGCAGCTGGCGTACGGCCCTGGGGTCACCTCATCTCTCGTTTGCGAGAACACACCTCTTCGCTACACGACTCCATTCACTATCCTTCTCCCGACAGCCAGTTCATTGTCGACTCTCGTTTACAAGCGGTTGTCGATCGCGTCAATAGTTTGGAACAGGAACTCTCAACTGTCAAGCGCGTCATGGCAATGCGTGCATATGTGGATGACATGCATGAAGAACTCAATGGTGCCTTGCAAGACACGGAACGCACAATACGAAAGCAAGAGCGTAGGGCCGAGTCCACCCGCAACTCGTATGATTCGCGTTTTGCCATGTTGGAAAAGGCCATCTCAAGAATAGAACGCACACGTGGAGAACGTGCTCGTGGGACGGCTCTCAGCGGTACAAGCATGACGAATCGCCACCGGTACAAGAGTCTTGAATTCGTTGTCGATCCGATTTTTCACTTCCTCCGTGCACTTGCCAACGGTCTCACGTTCGATTATTTCGACCCCCCTTCCACCCAAACAAGTCCAAAAACCCCTCCAGCGTTTATGGGGCCCCGGCCATCATTGCATCACGCGAAGCCTCCCAATTGGCCTTGGCTAGAGACCATAGAGGAGGATGCGATGGAGCAACCCAATACCGATCGTTGCGATGAGCACTCGAGTTTCGGACGGTCTGACAATGAGGCGCCTTTAACGTCGTGTCAGAGCGATCCTGATGACGTAGGCATGTCTAGAAGAAGCCTTCGACAAAGTCCACGTAACATGACAAACGTCATCGCGAATGTCGTTAGCTTGCCCTACCGTCTTGCTGTTGGGATAATCGTCGCAATCTCTCCTCCCCTTCAACATTTCTTCCTTTGATCGCTCGGCTTTCTGTTCTTACCATTGGGCCGTAACGTAGCGCATGCCTTCTCGTCACTCTAACCACCGATTCTCTACTTGTGCTCTTATTGTCACGTGACTCCATTGGTCCTTGTCCCCTCGATTCGCTTGTTCGAAAACCCCGGTTTGTACCACCTCACCCGACTGCAACGTGTCACCGTGCTGTTACGGTTATTCCCCATCTGTTTCTTGCGTCACACCCTGAAATTAAATTTGTTCGTTACTGTATCAAGGTGCCCGTCTGTATATCCAATATCATCTACGAGTCCTTGATATGAAGTGCATTGACTATATTGCTGATCACGGCAGGGAGAGGCGATCTTTTATTGCATGCGCTACATCAACTGTGTCGAGGGCTCATTATCTTCGACGAGTGTCACATCCACAAGTTGCGTTCTCATCATTGAAAAACGCTGGGTACTCGACGAAAAAAGTACCACTATTCTACCGTGAAGACATCTTCGGGCATCCCCTAAGGTGACAATGCGGTGCTACAGTTAGTCGTGAAGAATGAAAAGAGAGTTCGAGACAACATATGTCGTAGCAAAGCGAGTGTGGAAATTCTCAAACCGAGACGGAAGACCTCGTCAGTTGAGTAAGTTATCCAAAAAATCTTCCATTTCGGCCCTCGGAGATTTTGCAGGGAGAGAGGGATCTCCCGGGAGTGGGGGTGCCTCTTTTAGGGATCTTGCTGGCCGCGATGATATGGAACGTTAGTAAAAAAAACGTTGCGAGACAAAAACAACCTCGAACCCTGTCGGCCGGCATGTTCCCTAGTTGCCGTTTTTCCCATTTGACGGGCGGCACTAGCCCGTAGTCGCCCCTTCATGTCTGGAAGTCAGTCTCATCAGCCACTTGGAGGTGTTCAGCGATAATTTATATTATTTACCAGACCGTGCTTGCGCAGCGTTCTTGTTGTGCTCCATTTCTTCAAGGGAGGCATCCCACTCGATTTGTTGGACTTTTCCTTTCGTTGATGGTCGCTTATCAGACGAGTTGGGGTTAATGTGTGCTAATGAGGGGTCAACATCGTCATCGTCGTCGGTCGTAGCCTGACCAAACAATGGTCTGGACGGATCCTCCAAGCGTTGTCGCGCGATAAACGCACTCATATCGACCTCAAGATCCGCTATGGGTTGTCCTGTTGACGGGGTGGAGTTGCCTTAGTAGTGCCTACACCGTTTGGCTGATTACTGTACCATCAGACCCGATCTCAGGCTCGGGTTCTTCGTAACGATCTGCATTGGTTCTAAGAGCTCGCTTTGCGTAGCGTGCATCCTGCTCCGCGGATTCATCTTCGCTGAGTTCGTCGGGTCGCTCGCATTCGAGCAATAATCGTTCCTTGAACTCGGCTGGGCGCCCGCCTCTATGTCCGCGCCCACGAGCGCGTAAATATTTGCCAAGTCCCCCCCGAGAACGAGCGCGCGCACTCCCGCGAGGGTGGAAGGGGCTGTGGGATGACGATTGAGATTGAGATTGAGGCTGAGACTGAGCCGACATGGTTAAGCAAATAAGAGACAACAAGATCGTCGTTGTCGCACTCTCACTCGTGACTGCTGGCTTTACTTTGCTCCGAATCAGTTGTCTCGTCGACCGCGGCCTTCTTTGTCTGTCTAAGCGTTCAATTTTTGTGAACCCCCCTCTCCCTCGTACTTGTCGTGTTTCGGGTTGCGGAGAATAGCGCCAGTTGGCCAAGGCCAAGTCATGCATGCAGCCGCCTATCACGCTCAGCCGTCGCTTGGGGCTCAGGGCCACGCCGACCCACTCTACACCTCCGTCGGTCATCTACTTTCCAAGGCTTGCTCTAATACATGCTCTACCGCCGCTCAGGCCTTCTTTCAGCTTGTACAACCCACTGCGCGCTTCCAGCTGGCTCTTGATGCGCTCCTCCCCGTCCTCGGCTCTCCACGATCTGAAGTCAGTGCATCGCATGACAAAAGAACTATTGTGCTGACATGCCACCCTTGACATCGCCATCTACTCTCTTTGCCATGTCAGAAGCTCCCGCAACGAATTCTTGTGGCATATATACTGTACTCCCTATACGTTCCACATCCAATTTCTATTAATCCCTTCAAGTCTGCTCTTTTCGATACCTTCACAAAAGAACGCAATGCTGCGGTCCAGTTGGCCGGGGAGGGAAGGACGAGCGACAATGAACAGTTGGTTTGGGTCCTCTGGAAAGTACTCAAAGGCGATGGTGACCATGTGAGAGCTGAATATGTACACTCCGTTTTATATCGGTTTATCACATTTATTGTGTAGCTTGGGCCTTACCCTCCGAGTACGTTGGCTCGAGAGTCCCTGCCGCCGAAGTTGAGAGCCGGAAATTTGGTTCTGGACGAGGAGAGGGCATCTCCTGACTCGTTCGTACACATGCAGCTTACTCCCCATTGCAACGTGCCCTCTTATGCTCCTTAGGTTTTCTGAGGACTCTCCTTGTCCTTCTACACCTGTTCATACGCAAGGTCGTGGCAAAACCAAGGTACTCAATCCCAACAAGGATGCACCGGTTTCGCCGGAGGAGGATGAGAAAACTCTGCTCCTATCGGAAGGATTGAAACTACTCCTGGCAGCCCGTGAACGCGTGCTTACACTTTCTGAACAGCGTGTGGGTCATTCTATTCCCATATCTTGTTGCTGCTGAATTGCTCGCTCAGCTCCTTGGTCCTTTAATCCCTCAACTAACCTCGCCTTCTGTGTTGATCTCCCTTGATCTTCCACCGATCATAGCGCATAATCCGACCATCGCCACTCCTCTACTAGTATCCCTTCTTACTCTTCCACCGTCCGATGCGTCTGGCGCGTTCCTAGATGTTCTTACACAACTCTCTCCTACTCTCCCGACCTTCGATGTCATCGGCCGCCTATTACGCGACGCAACTCCGGCAACGGACTCAATCACCGGAAGGAAGGTTACCGTTGCTGACATCGTGCGCATGGACGTGCTTGGACCGCTCATCCATCAATCTATTCTATGGCTAGACCGTGCTGAACGTGAAGAGAGAGATGGGCTGATTAGTGACGACCGCTTTGCTAAGGGTGTGCAGAATGTACTTTGTTCTACTTCTTGCACGATACACTCACTGACTCTGGTGTTTAGCTCTGCCGCTTCTTTAGTGCACTTCTGAAGCTCAATGTTGTTGACGCTGCGTCTGACGCTGATTCGGCCGAGATCGCTCATTTTGCACTGCGCAACTCGCGGTTTGAAGAGGCTAATGCACTTTACTGCGCCCTTGCTGCTGCCCGGTTCTAACTTCCCGATCTTGTATGTACCTATGCCCCTTTGTGAGTTATGTCAAACCATGTAGTACAGACAACCAATATGTTTCGTTAAGGAAATCGCGATATGTACCACTCTAGACTTTATTACATGTACACCTCCCCTGCTACCTGAGGAAGATAGCCACTATCCATTTGAATTTGTGAGACCGATCGGCGCTTACACTATTTTTCGGGTGGATCGACGACCGCATTGCGGTAAGGGCCTGTTAGGTGCAAGGACTTTTTTTGTAAGCTGCTGTGTGGCCTCTGTCCAGTGGTGCTTGCCATATATTTGCTATTCTGGGGTCGGTGTAGTCTCAGAACCTGCTGTGTGCAAAGTGATGAACAGCACAGGTGAATGAAGCATATACTCACAGTGACAAAGGAGACTGTGGTGAGATATAGCAGCACAGGGTAAGCAGGGGATCTTGCAGTGAGAGCAAAGAGACGTCTGATAACACAGAGTGAGAACTGTAATCATATTATAGAGAAGGGGAACTAACCTGATAACACAGAGTGAGAACTGTGGTATCAGGGCGTACATGATGTGCTACTTATACACTTTAGATACAATAGACCTTGTACTACAATAGAGGACAAGGAAAGCGCCATATAATAAGTAGAAGTACAATGAGCCCCTAATACAATAGTGGGCTGAACAAAGGGAGTGTACTTAGACAATAAGTACAAGGAATGTAAAGAACAAAGATATATCACAATAAGGATATAACAAAAGAAAGTGCTAATGCGTACTACAATAACAAGTCCTTGTGATTGTTCTGTACATTATGATGTCATAGATAAAGAAGTCCTAGATTGTAATGATCATAAAGATAATCTAATCTACATAAGTCCTGTATATCTTATCTATAGCAGTCCATTATCTGCATAAGTCCGTTGAGCCGCTAAGTGCGCACAGGTCACTTATCAACACAAAGCAGAGTTTTCAGTCAAATAAAACCTGTAGGAAGTTGCATCCTAATCACAGACTTCCCATGCACTGGTCTGCTCTTCCATGGATCTTGAATTGAGTCTCTGTGATGTTTGTCCACTTTCAAGTGACTGTGACTAATGATTGTGATGGCAGACAAGTGGGCAAAAGAGCACTCTGAATTCTTTTGTATGCTACAAAATGCTTCTTATATACATTTTTGTGCTACAGAATGCTTACATGGCCCATGATGTGTTGCACTGATGTGGCCTACTAGTAATACAGAGATTCAACTGAGATACAATGTGGGATACCTTGAATGTACAGTATTTCATTTTGTTAGAGTAATCTTTATGAGTCACACAATCACATGGAGTCATCTTTGCCTTTTGTGGTTCACAACATCACCCCCTTGTTAGCTTTTTGTGACTCCTGTTACAACCAAAACTAAAATAAACTGGAATACAGTCACACAGTCAGGTGATTGCTTTTGGGACAGACCTGGAGTGGTGAGGTTTTTAAAGAGGTGTGGAAACTTCTGAAACATGTTTTTATTTTGTGTTTCTCTGCACTGTGTCCATATCTTTTTGTTGTCATAGATGTGTATTATTTTCCCTATTTTTTCCATATTTTATGGATTTATTTGGGCAAGATATAAGTGGCCAAAGTACTTAAGTTCCTTATCATTAGATATGATAAGATGGTTAGTCACATGATGCCAACATGTGCAACTTTGGATTACATGACTGTGAGACAGTCATACCATATATAGTTCTCTATTGTTATAAATAACAATAGTGCATGTGCTTGTTGTGATTGGTTGGAATCCTATAGAATACAATAGAACACTTACTGTAGTAGTATTATGCATTGTCTTAGGGTTTACTCAGCAGATAAGAAGGCCATGTCATCAAGTAGTCATAGCTACTTAGTGTGCATCAGTCATCACAATAGATAAGGGCTAATAATAGATATGATGCATCAGTGCATGAGTCATGAGCATTACTATAGTACTTAGTAATCAACTAAGCACAGTAGTATATAAACCCTACTGTAGCAACCTAAGTAGAACCAACTTGTCCTCTTGGTTCCTACTTAGGTGCACATTCTTCTTGTATTCTTTTACTTTGATATGGATTGTGAAGAGTACAGAACCTTACTAATACTTATGACCAGGTTAGTAAGAGTATATGTGTCATAGACTTTTATATCAGTCAGCATCAGAATCACATGTCTTTATAGACTGTGAGGTAGTTTAGCTATTTGTTGTACAGATTGGAGAGGAGCTTTAAAGCTGCCTCAATATATGTATATAAGTCATCGTATTGAGACCAAGGCTCTTCAGCTTTTTTTTTTTTTTTTTTTTTTTTTAAAACCATATTTAACGTGGGACAGTAACCTAATACAAGACCACGTGACTACCTATGCGTGATTACTCTGTACGGAAACCCAACCAGTGACCCACCAACGATCTGGATGTTAGTCACCGGATTCACCTCCCTCCACAATCCCAACACTAGTTCGTAGCCTATAAAGTCCAGAGCCATAGCGCAGAGCATACGGATGGTAAGCGTCTCTAGCAAAAAGAGAAGGGGAAGAAAGGGGGACGAGAATAAGTAAGCCAGGAAAAGGCCAGTCATGAACAGGGGGTAGGTAATGAATGGGCTGTCGAGAGCCAAGAAAGCTCCGTACTGGCCAGGGTAGGTTACATGGGCTGGGGCACCCTCCCAGAGGGATCCAAGGAAAAGTTCGGGACGTAAGTGGGGCAAAAGGCCCTGCAGACAAAGATAAGGGGCCTAGACTGAAAGCCCAGGCCCATGCGATAAGACGGTGAGTAAAGACTGTGGGTACGGGGCGAAACCCCAAGGCTCTTCAGCTTGGTCTTCTTTAATTTCACTTCCGACTTGTATCCTTCCTCTCTCAGCAGGAATTCCATTGCTTGTCTTCTCTTTGTCGCTGTTGGCACAAGGACATGCAATATTGTCTTGTTGCCTTGAGTTGTATACCTTTTAAGTTACATACTCATTACATTTTGTGTCACCTCTAAATTGCCTAAGTCAGGCCTACACTGTGAAAGCGTAACATTAAGACCAAGCTCCTACAATCATGGCAACCTTTCTGACAACTGCAGAATGTTGGGTTAATTTTCAACCCTATTTTATAGAGCGAAGAGGAGCAAGAAACGTACCCATCAGATATCTCAAAGCAGCTAGGTGGAAGACAAACATTGGACCTGAAGGATACTACATAGACACTGCAAGACCAAATTGGTGGTGCCCAGTCAAATTCAACTTTGAAGCAATTTGCTGGACTCGTATCAGGGAGAACCCTAGGGGTAATAATTGGGAAGTAGTTGCACCTGCTAAGGGCAATTTACGTTGTGATATTCAGACAAACAAAGTAGTAATTCGAGCAGAGTGGGGACCTATTGATGGCACACCTAAGGAAACACATTCTGTTAATAAGTGACCTATGCGCACTTAGCGGCTCAACAGACTTATGCAGATAATGGACTGCTTTAGATTAGATATACAGGACATGTAGATTAGATTATGATCTTTACAATCTCGGACTTATCTCTTATCT
The DNA here is from genome assembly GCA_025769895.1 of Lactarius psammicola. Lineage (NCBI taxonomy): Eukaryota > Fungi > Basidiomycota > Agaricomycetes > Russulales > Russulaceae > Lactarius > Lactarius psammicola. The sequence goes on along the minus strand of WTXK01000040.1, from coordinate 163,358 downwards.
ATGACATCATATGTACAGAACAATCACAAAGAACTTGTTATTGTAGTATGTGTTAGAACTATCTTTTGTTATATCCTTATTATGATGTACCTTTGTTCTTGACTTTCCTTGTACTTATTGTCTAAGTACATTCCTTTTGTTTTGACTCCATATTGTTATGGGTCTTATTGTACTCTACTTATTGTATGATGCTCTCCCTTATATCCTATTGTAGTACAAGGTCTATTGTCCTTACATGTATAAGTAGTGTACCATGTATGCCCTGATACCACAGTTCTCATCACTGTGTATCAGGTTAGTAGTATCCCTCTCTAATGAAGTATAGTTCTCATCACTGTGTATCAGATGTTCTATCTGCTCAACTTGCTAGATCTTGCTTCCCTGCACTGCTCTTATATCTCACCACAGTCTCTTTGTCACTGTGAGTATAATCTTCCTTCACCTGTGCTGTTCATCACATTCCACTAATTTGCAAACTCCTGCCCCAAGTGAAGCGAGTCAAGAAACTGAAGAATCAGGAGAAGAAGACAATGAAGATGAAGAACAGAAAGAAGCCATCGAACAAATTGCCAAACTCACCAACCAAATTCAAATAGTAGAAGATGTTGATAAGTGACCTGTGCGCACTTAGCGGCTCAAAAGGACTTATGCAGATATGGACTGCTTTAGATTAGATTAGATATACAGGACACATGTAGATTATTATGATCTTTACAATCTTGAACCTTATCTATGACATCATATGTACAGAACAATCACAAGGACTTGTTATTGTAGTACACATTAGGACTTTCCTTTTGTTATATCCTTATTGTGATATATCTTTGTTCTTCACACTCCTTGTACTTATTGTCTAAGTACACTTCCTTTGTTTCACCCTCTATTGTATTAGGGGCTTATTGTACTTCTACTTATTGTATGACACTTTCCTTGTTCTCTATTATAGTACAAGGTCTATTGTCTCTAGATGTATAAGTAGTCTACCATGTATGCACTGATACCCCAGTTCTCACTCTGATGTATCAGGTTAGTTCCCTCTTCTGTAATATGACACAGTTCTCACTCTGGTGTATCAGACATCCTTTAGCTCTCACTGCAAGATCTCTGCTTCCCTGTGCTGCTTTATTCTCACCACAGTCTCCTTTGTTACTGTGAGTATAAGCTTCCTTCACCTATGCTGTTCATCAGAAGAACCCAAAGCAATTTGAGTAATGGCTACGGAAACCATACAAGAACCAGTGAGGGAATGGATTGAGGAGATGAATGTCCAAACCTTTATCAATCCAGAAATGGGACATGTGATGACAGCAGATGAAATTGCACTATATTGAGCAATAGGATCAGATTGGCCAGATCCTCCCTTAGGCAGAGGAGGACCTCCTGGAGGAAGAAGACCCCCTAATGGAGGAGGTGGATTCCCAGGAGGTGGATTCCCAGGAGGAGGACCCCCTGGAGGAGGACCACCAGGTGGCAGAGGAATACCACCTGCTGGAGCACCAGGACATCAATCAGACAAATTCATTGGAAATGCCCCTCAAATATTTTAAGGAGATCGACTCAAAGCAGATGAGTTCATAACTCAATGGTCATTGTACTGGTGTTATGTGTTACATGTCTATCGGCACGTGGCTCGACTTGAGCAAGAGATAGGCGACTTTGACGGATGAATGACTTAGCGATATGATGGCCCTTCGTGGCACGTGATCGTGGGAGTATAACAGTAAGCCCTAGTTGTGGGACAATACTGACTCAAGGATGATGACGATAAGGCAGACTCCTACCAAGAGGAGCGCAAGACTTAGACCAATGAGAAAGGATAGGACGAATGGAGACAGGATAGATTCAAGAAGACCAAGCTGCGGACTACGGCGCAGCTTGGCTAACCCTATATACATATACACGAGGGCTTTAAAGCACCTCTTGAATGATAAGTAACCAATCACGTATAGTATGGTTATCGTAATAGTCCGTCCGAGTCATAGATACCGTATGGTGACGAGCCAATCACATACCTCATCCTTATTGTACAGTACTGGGTTATCGGAACCGTTATCTGTGAGTCACGTACCACTATCACATACCACCGGTCCGGAGATACAAGCTATCCGAAGTCCAGCATCGTGACATCACCCCCTTTTCAAGGAGGATGCCCACATCCTAGTAGCCTCGGTCGCGTCGATACTCTTGCTGGTTGGGACGTTCCCACAGAATCTCCGGGTCTCCGAGCTCCCGTCATTCCCTCTCTAGGCGTGCGAGGGCGTCGGCTCTGTGGAGACGGGTGGCGCATAGTGATTGGCGACCGTAAAGGACAGCGATCCCCGCTTCTAGCTCCTTGATGCGTTGCTCCAGGCGCTGCTGGTCTTGCGTCAGCGCCCGGTATCGTCGAACTTCAGCCATGATAGACTTATCTTTAAGTGCCTGGAGGCACTGGTCCATCACGGGCTGTCGGGGATGTCCCCACTCGACCTTCTTTAGTTGTTCTTCGGTGTATTTGGGGGGTCGCAGCAAGACGGCGCGTGGGCTGGCATAGAACGGGGATACATAGACCCGATCGGTGCGGTCAGTCCCCATGAGGATAATAGGGTCATCGCTTTCGATGAATTGGTACCACATGGCCGGTCGGGTGACCCCTTGAATGGTAATGGGGGCCGGGATATAGTCGCTCCTGGCATTACGTGTCCACCCCGCGGGAGTCTTCGCCTCAAATGGCTGTTTGAGTGGGTCCTCTAGGGGTTCTTGCCATTTATGGCACATGATGGGGTCCCCGCTTGTGGTGGCGGCAAACGGAGTGTCGTCGGGTAAGTGTTCATACCGCCCGTAAGTGATGTGGGGATGCTCAGCTGGGTATAGCTCCGTTTCCTGCTTTACCGTCCCAAATTCTTGAGTCGCTGCTTGCGCAGCCGCCTTATTTCAGCGCGCCTCTTTAGCAGCTTCTCGCGTCTCGTGGCGTTTGCGGCGGCAAGTTGCTCGGTCGTCCATGCTTGTGCCGTGTACCACCACAGTTCCACTGGCCTCTTGACGGTCGGCTTAAAAGCGGTATCGTACTGGTAAGGGCTCGGAGTCGCTTGTATCCTCTCCCACGATGAGAGGGTTCTTGTAAGTTCCAGGGCCACGCTCCTCCTCATCAGGAACGTTCCGCACTGTAAGCAGCCGGGGCTGTAGTGCGTCTTCGGACAGTGTTGCCTGCGCAGGGCCGGGGAAGGCACGCTCCACAGCGGCGAGTTCATCTCTGGTAATTGGGGCAACCACTGTTCCCTCGTCTTCTGCAGTTGCATGGACCACAGCGGCTCCTTCTCCAGCGCTGTGGTTGTTGTTGTTGTTGTTGTTGTCGGTGGTTTCCCATCCAAGGGCGGCAGTATTGCCGGTTTTGTGGACTTGCTGGAGTTGTCGTCGTGCTTCTGGAAGGGAGATGAGTCCCTCCAGTAACTCGGCAGAGAACACTTCTTCAGCGGTTTTAGTGGCATAGTATGAAAAGTCCATGGAGTTTGGGTGAGAAGTAGGATATGGAATGGGGGGTGAGGAATGAGACGACTCAGCAGATGTCAAGGTCCTTATATTCATTTGTGGGTCGGAATTTCGTCTCTTGAACTCTGCTATCTTGTTTTCGGCAAAGATATCGGCTTCGTTGACCCACTGGTTCTCCGTGTCCGGATACCCGAGCCACTTGACCAAATATTGCCTAGTACGTCTTCTGCCGAACAGCCGGGTGTCCAGAACCTTCTTGACCTTGTATTCTTCCTCCCCTTCCACAAGATCCGGTGGCGGATGTGTGAAATTTGGTCCATGAAGGGTGGTTTCGCGATAAGGTGTGAGAAGATCGATGTGGAACACCGGATGGATCTTCCACTGAGCCGGCAATTTCAGGCGATAAGAGTATGGCGACATCACCTGGTCCACCGTAAAGGGTCCGTGTCTTTTTGCTGCCAGTTTTGCGCTTGGCTGACTGGTCTTGAGGTTGCGCCCATCGAGCCATACTTGGTCGCCAACCTTGAACTTGGGCGTATCTTTGTGTTTAACCCACAAGGTCTGGGCTTTTGTTATCAGTGATTGCGCTTCTCGTTGTGCTTCTTTCAATTGCTCCATGCGTGTTGTTATCTGAGGTATAAGAGATGGCTTATCCATCCAATCAGCGCGAGGATGATATCCCATAAGCAGTTCAAAAGGGGACTTCCTTGTTATCTCATGGGGCCACGAGTTATGCGCGAATTCCGCTAGTGGCAGATAGTGAAGCCAGTCCCTCTGGTGGTAGTCGACCTGGAACTGTAGGTATTGTTCCAACCATTGATTCGTCCTTTCTGACTGTCCGTCTGTTCGGGGGTGATACGCTGATGAGATGTTTTGTTCAATTCCTAACTGCCTGCACAACTCCCTTGCGAATCTTGAGGCGAATCGTGGGTCACGGTCCGAGATGATCTTTGTCGGGAGTCCGTATCGTGCAAATACATTCTTGGCATATAATTGAGCAGTTTCTTCTGCGGTGATATCTTCGGTGCATGGTATGAACACCGCTGCCTTGGTACAGTCGTGATCAGTGACTGTGAGTATCGAGTCGTATCCCCCGGATGATGGCAACTTAACAATGAAGTCCATGGCTATTGTTTCAAATGGCTTCGCGTCTTCTTTTGGAAAGATAGGGAGAAGAGGGGCGTGGATGGGTCACGTGTTGACTTTGTTTTGCTGGCATTCTGCGCACCCCTTGACATATTCTACCACGTCTCTGGTCATCCCTGGCCAAAAGTACCGTCTGGCTACCAGCATGCCGGTCTTTGTCATGCCTGGATGTCCGTACACTGGAGGAGAGTGGTGAGCGTCAATAATTGCGCGTTTTTCAGATACTCCCCCGGTAATGACGTGTCGGCCCTCTTTGTACCATACCCCATCTATTTTCATCAGTCTGTGTGTGTTGATCCAGGGTTGTATTTGTGCTTCGTCTTGTGCCTGTTCGGTTGTCTCCGTGGCTTCAACGGATGTTGTACCCATGGTTCAAAGGAACATGTGGTCCGGAAGTACCACTACGCTTTGATTGTCGTTATCTCCGGTGTCGTAGTCATTGCGTCTTGACAGTGCGTCGGCGCGCCCGTTCGCTTGTCCTGCAACGTGCTTTATTTTGATCGGATACTCGGATAGTTCAACTACTTCCCTGGCTATTCGTCTATTAATGTTTTGAGGACTTCTGTTACATGTCTATCAGCACGTGGCTCGACTTGAGCAAGGGAAAGGCGACCTTGATGGATAAGCGACTTAGCGATATGATGGCCCTTCGTGGCACGTGATCGTGGGAGTATAACAGCAAGCCCTAATCATGGGACAATACTGACTCAAGGATGTAGACGACAAGGCAGACTCCTACTGCTAGGAGCGCGAGACTTAGACTGATGAGGAAGGATAAGACGGATGAAGACAGGATAGATTCAAGAAGACCAAGCTGCGGACTACGGCGCAGCTTGGCTAGCCTTATATACATATACACGAGGGCTTTAAAGCGCCTCTTGAATGGTAAGTAACCAATCACGTATAGTAGGCTTATCGTAAGAGTCCGTTTGAGTCATAGATACTGTATAGTAATGAGCCAATCACATACCTCATCCTTATCGTACAGTACTGGGTTTATCGGAGCCGTTATCTGTGAGTCACGCACCACTATCACATGTTGCCAGTCCGGGGATACAAGCTACCCGGGATCTCATGTCATAACATCACCCCCTTTTCAGGAAGGATGCCCACATCCTAGTAGCCCCGTTCTCGCCGATACTCTGTGTGGTCGGATTGTTCCCAGAGTATTTCTGGGTCCCCAAGTTGTCGTCGCTCCCTCTCCAGGCATGCGAGGGCGTCGGCCCTGTGAAGGCGGGCAGCGCATAGCAATCGTCGTCCGTATAGGACGGCAATACCCGCCTTGAGTTCGCGAATGCGTTGCTCCAGACGCTGCTGATCTTGCGTCAGCGCCCAGTACCGGCGTACTTCGGCAATAATGGACTTATCTTTAAGTGCCTGGAGGCATTGGTCCATCACCAGCTGCCTGGGGTGTCCCCACTCGATCTTCTTCAACTCTTCCTCCGTGTATTTGGGTGGCCTTGGGAGTACCGCTCTTGGACTCGCGTAGAATGGGGATACGTACACGCGATCGGTTCGGTCGGTCCCCATTAAGATGATGGGGTCGTCGCTTTCGATGAACTGGTACCATAGCGCCGGTCGCGTGGTCCCGTATGTAGTCGCTCCCGGTGTTACGCGTCCACCCAACGGGGGTCTTCGCCTCAAACGATTGCTTGAGGGGGTCTTCCACGGGGTCTCGCCATTTCTGGTGCATAATAGGTTCCCCGTCGGTGGTGGCAGCGAACGGCGTATCATCGGGTAAGTGTTCGTACCGTCCGTACGTGATGTGGGGGTGCTCAGCTGGATATAGTTCGGTTTCCCGATCTACGCTCCCGAATTCTTGAGTCGCGATTCGCGCAGCCGCTTTATTTTGGCGCGTCGCTTCAGCAGCTTCTCTCTCCTCACGGCGCTTGTGGCGGTGAGTTGTTCGTTCGTCCATGCTTGTGCCATGTGCCACCACAACTCCGCCGGCCTCTTCACGGTCGGCTTGAAAGTGGAGTCGTATTGGTACGGGCTTGGAGTCGCTTGTATCTTCTCCCACGATGAGAGGGTTCTTGTAAGATCCAGGGCGATACTCCTCCTCGTCAGGAATGTTCCGCACTGTAAGCAGCCGGGGCTGTAGTGCACTTTCGGACAGTGTTGCCTGCGCAGGCCCAGGGAAGGCACGCTCCACAGCGGCGAGTTCGTCCCTGGTAATTGGGGCAACCACTGTACCTTCGTCTTCTGCAGTTGCATGGACCACAGCGGCTCCTTCTCCGGCGCTGTGGTCGTCATTGTTGTTGTCTCCGTTGTCGATGGTTTCCCATCCAAGGGCGGCGGTGTTGCTGGTTTCGTGAACTTGCTGGAGGCGACGTCGGGCTTCTGGGAGGGTGATGAGTCCTTCCAGTAGCTCGGCCGAGAATACTTCTTCAGCGGTTTTAGTGGCATAGTATGAGAAGTCCATGTAAGGGATGTGAGAAGTGGGACGATGGGAGTGAAGTGGGGAATGAGACGACTCAGCAATTCGGGTGCTCCTTAAATGTGTCCCTGTGTCAGAGTCTGATTGTTCAAACTCCCTTATCTTGTCTTCGGCAAAGATATCGGCCTTGTTGACCCACTGGTTCTCTGAGTCAGGATAACCAAGCCATTTGACCAGATATTGCCGTGTGCGTCGTCTGCCGAAGAGCCGAGTGTCTAGAATCTTCTCAACCTCATATTCTTCTTCTCCTTCTACAAGTTCCGGTGGCGGGCACATGAAATTGGGTCCATGTATGGTGGTCTCGCGATAAGGCGTGAGAAGATCGATGTGGAACACCGGATGAATCTTCCACTGAGCTGGTAGTTTGAGGCGATAAGAATAGGGGGACATCACCTGGTCGACTTCGAAAGGACCATGCCGCTTTGCCGCTAGCTTGGCGCTCGGCTGGCTTGTCCTGAGGTTGCGCCCGTCTAACCATACCTGGTCTCCTATCTTGTACTTGGGCGTATCTTTATGCTTGATCCACAGAGTCTGGGCCTTGGTTATCAGCGATTGTGCCTCTTGACGAGCTTCTTTTAGCTGCTCCATGCGTGTTGTTATCTGTGGGATGAGAGACGGCTTATCCATCCAATCAGCGCGAGGTTGGTATCCCATGAGAAGCTCGAATGGAGACTTCCTTGTTATCTCGTGGGGCCATGAGTTATGCGCGAATTCTGCCAGTGGCAAATAGTGGAGCCAGTCCTTCTGATGGTAATCCACCTGAAAGCGTAGATATTGCTCCAGCCATTGATTGGTTCGCTTGGATTGGCCATCTGTCCTTGGGTGGTATGCGGATGAGATATTTTGTTCTATCCCCAGTTGTCTGCACAGTTCCCTAGCGAACCGGGATGCGAACCTCGGATCCCTGTCGGATATTATCTTCGTGGGAAGTCCATACCGTGCGAATATGTTCTTGGCGTATAGTTGTGCTGTTTCTTCCGCCGTGATATCTTCGCTACACGGTATGAAGACCACTGCTTTGGTGCAATCGTGGTCAGTGACTGTGAGGATAGAATCATACCCCCCCGACACCGGGAGTTTAACGATGAAGTCCATTGCAACTGTCTCGAATGGTTTGGCTTCCAATTTAGGGAATATGGGTTGTAGCGGTGCCCGAGTTGGTCGCGTGTTGACCTTATTCTGCTGGCACTCGGCACAACCCTTGACGTACTCCACAATGTCCTTGGTCATCCCTGGCCAAAAGTACCGTTTTGCTACCAGCATGCCAGTTTTCGTCATGCCTGGGTGTCCGTATACTGGGGGGCGATGGTGAGCATCGATTATCTTGCGTTTTTTCAAGTACTCCCCCTGTTACGACGCGTCTTCCCTCTTTGAGCCATACCCCGTCAACCTTCATGAGTCGGTGTGCATTGACCCAGTGTTGTACCTGGGTCTCGTCCTGAGCGTATCCTGGTCCCGTGGGTTCTATTGTGGCGGACGTTCGTATGAACATGTAATCCGGGAGCACTACGACGTCCTGGTTGTCGTTGTCACCAGTGTCGTAGTCACTTCTTCGGGATAGGGCATCCGCTCGCCCGTTCACTCGTCCTGCAACGTGTTTAATCTTGATTGGGTATTCGGATAGTTCGACCACTTCCCTTGCTATCCTTCTATTAATATTTTGAGGACTGCGCCAGTACAGCAAGTTTGCGTGGTCAGAGTGAACAATGATGTCGTGCGGCGATCCTGCTAGTAGGGGCTTCCAGTGTTTGAGCGCCTCTACTATCGCAAGCAGTTCGAGGTCGTAGACATGATAGTTTCGTTGGGCTGGGTCCAACGTCTTGGAAAAGTATCCGATTGGGTGTTTTTTGCCATCTTCTTTTTTCTGTAGGAGGACTCCCCCTATCGCGTATCCGGATGCGTCTACTTCGAGCTCGAACTGATCTGTCAGTACTGGGTGTGCCAGTATTGGCTCTTGTGTAACTCGCGTTTTGAGAGTTTCAAACGTGTGTTGTTGGTCTGGTCCCCATTTCCATTCTTCATTTTTCCTTGTGAGCACGTTCAGTGGTCGTGCATGATGGGCAAAACCCTTGATAAAAGCGCGATAAAAATTGCAAAAACCGAGAAAAGAACGAACATCCTTAATGGTTTTAGGGGTCGGCCAATCGCGGATGCCCGCGATTTTTGCAGGGTCCATACGAGTCACCCCCTTTTCAAGGATTACCCCCAGGTAATCCATGGAAGACGCGTGGAAGACGCATTTTTCAGGTTTGAAGTACAGGTCGTGGTCGAGAGCGACTTGGAGGACGTCACTAACGGCAGCGACGTGGCCCTCAAGGCCGGTACGGGAGGCGATACCAATGTCGTCCATATATACGCGAATTGTGGTTCCTAGGGGTTCGTGTTTCAGTATGACGTCGCGGAAGATGAAGTTCATCATTGTTTGGAATGTCGCTGGGGAATTGGTGAGCCCGAAGTACATGACCGTGGGTTCGAAGAGGCCATATCGTGTTTTAAATGCCACCTTCTCCTCGTCGCCTTCCTTGATGCGGACGTTGTTATAGCCCCAGCGAATGTCCAATTTGGTGTAGATGTCGGCGTTACTCAGGTCCGTAATGAGATCCGAGATGAGGGGAAGAGGATATTGGTTGCGTACGGTGACGTCATTGAGTTTTCAGTAGTCTTGCACCGGTCTGAGCTTCCTGTCCTTCTTTTTAACGAAGAAGAACGGCGATGCATAAGGGGATTTAGACGGTCGGATATACCCCTTGCTGAGTTCGTCGTTCAGGAATTTCTGGAGAGCCTCATCTTCTGCCCTCGTTAGTGGGTAGACCTTGCAGTCGAGTGCAGCCGGCGCGTTTGGTTTTAGTTCGATCGCATGGTCCCATATGCGTTTTGGAGGGAAACGGTGCGACTCTTCTTCGCTGAAGACTTTTGCGAATCGTTCGTATTGGGGTGGTAATGTGGCTGCTGTTGTATACTGCTGTGCTTGGATGGCGAGCTCCGTGGCCGTTGTTCGGAGGGTACATTGCTCTTCCAGTTGCTCCACAATGCGTTCTCGTTCGTCGTTCGTTGGGCCCACGATAGCGGCGCCAATAAGTGGTTGTTGCGTAATACACAGATTTACTGACCGAATTACGACAGGTAGCATGTCTTTGTGTATGGTGGCGTATTTCCATGTGAATTTTGGTTTGAACGTGGCCAGCCATGGGTATCCGAGCACCACATCTTCGTTCCCGATGTCCGTGATAAGGAACCTCATTTCCTTATGGATCCCTTTAGTGCGTACATCAAGGTCCACATAATGAGTGATGGACCCCCCTTTGTTTTCGGTGTTATCGATGTTCCATATTTTTCGTGGCCTATCCAGGGGAACCAGTCCCAGCCCCATTCATCTTGCGAATTTGTGGTTCATGAAGCAGTCGGTGGCTCCACTGTCCACCAATGCGTTTACGTTGGCCATAGCGTGATGTGTGCAAGTCGAAACTGGGATATGCATAGATCGAAAACGCGTAGTTACTATTACAACATCACAAGAATGTATTGCCCTCACCCAGGCCACCGGGTTCAGGCGCTTGAAAAATCCTCCCGCTCCCAAATTCCTTTCATCACCAATTCTTGCGTTTCATTGCTCTTGTTTGCGATTGTTTGAAGCACTTGTGCCGCCTCTTGTTGCGGTGACAAAGTTGTATTTGCGCGGATTTGTGCTGGTGGGGGTTGGCTTTGCCGTGGCTTCCGGGGCTGTGTGCAATCGCGACTGAAATGTCCATGTCGTTGACAGTTATAACATTGCACTCCCCTGGTGTCACGGGGTTGTCCCCCTTGTCGCTGAACGTATCCTCCCCTAGGTGCGTACCGCCCCCTTGATCCTTGAGTATATGGTCGAAAGTTTGGGTCGTTGGGGCTCATATCTTCGGAGCCTATGACTGCCGCGACACTGTCGTCGACTTCTCCTCCTCTTGCTCTAGCCCGGGTGGACGTGTCCATCACATCGGGGTGTGTGAGATGCGGAGGCGGGAAGTATCCTCCTCGATTGCCGGGGTGACTTCAGTACTTTTCCAAGTTCTTCTTTCCTTCGTTAAAGTGGTTTTGTAGGTGGATGTATTGTTCTTGCCTCTTGAGGAGGGCTGCTTTCCATCCTTCGTAGCTTTGCGGGTTGTCAAGCGTGTAGCATTGTTCGTATAGCTTGCGCGGGAGTCCTTTGGTGAACACGTTGATCACCATGGGCGAATCTGCTCGATAACCAGCACGCCGTACTAATTCCTCGAACTTGGACACGTACTTGTCAATGTCCGTCCCTTGCATGTATATCCCGTCCTGCAGCGCTGTTCGTGCCTGCTCTTGTTCCATCGTGTTCATGAACTGCCTCTTGAAGCTTCGATATACTGCTTCCCAGATTCGCTCATCGTCTTCGGGTATCCCGTTTGTAATTTGTAGCGTCAACCACCTGGTGTGGGTGGTGATCCATTCATTGAGGTCATCTCCTTCTAGGAAGGTCAGAAAGAGGATGGCGCGTGAGTATGCTTCGCGCATCGTTTGCGTGTGGCGATTCATGCCCCTGTATTGTTCCCACTTGGTGAGGAAGGTTTCAGTGGCTTTTCTATCCCCTCGGAAAATAGGAGGTGGCTGCCCTTGTAACTTGTTGTAGTCCCCTCTTGCGTTGGGGTCTATTCCTGGTGGTCCACTTCCTCCGCCTCCACCCCCACCTCCTCCTCCGGATGGTGGTGGTCCTCCTGCGGGCGGTTGTCGCGGTGGTATCCCTCCTGGATATCGTCCAGGGGGTCCCCCTCCTCGCGGGATGTTGGCGGGTATCCCCTCACCTTCTACGCGTTGCCTTGCTAGATAGCTCCATACTCGGCTTTGTTCTCTGTTGGAGGGCTGATCGGGCTGATCGGGTCCGTACATTCGTTGGTTTGCGAGTTCATCCAGGGTTACGTGGTGACCCGTATTTGGATCGATGACTCGTTCTACTGGTTGTAGTGGCGTCGGCGCTCTTTCTTCTTCGCGTTCGTTTTGTATTCTTCGCTCAGCTAGTGCGTCAGCGAGCCTATTCTCTTCTTCGGTGTACGTGCATGTCTCCGTTGCCATAACTGCGGGGGATCTGATAGCGATTTGTTCTGCTTGTGCGGCTAGAGAGTTGATACGTATCTCGTCAAACCGTCTGCGTTGTTGCTCTTCTTCTGCGTCTGGACGATCTCCCGCTTCGTCTTCTGTGGTAGTTTGCTCTGTGCTGTTTTCTGATGGTGCTGGTACGCTGTCGTCTTCTGCGCCGTCAATCGGTCCCCACTGGTCCCTGTGGACTACTTCGCTTCTCAAGATGTTGCAACCATATTCTGGTCCTGTAGGGCGTAGTACGTCCCACCTCCCTCTTCTAGGACTCCACGCAACTTCAGTCCAACACGTATGTTCGAAGTTGAACTCAACTGGATAGACCCTTGATGGTCTCGTAGGTATATCCACCCAATACCCGGTAACGTTGTCGATCGTTCCCCACCACGCGTTTGCAAGATATTGGGTAGGAACATTTCGATCTCCTCTTCTTTCAATGGAGTATTGCGCGAATACCCAACTGTCCGCAGTAGTTTCGGTCGCCACGATGGGAGCTTGGTCTTAATGTTACGTGTCTATTGGCACGTGGCTCGACTTGAGCAAGGGAAAGGCGACCTCGATGGATAAGCGACTTAGCGATATGACGGCCCTTCGTGGCACGTGATCGTGGGAGTATAACAGCAAGCCCTAATCATGGGACAATACTGACTCAAGGATGTAGACGACAAGGCAGACTCCTACTGCTAGGAGCGCGAGACTTAGACTGATGAGGAAGGATAAGACGGATGAAGACAGGATAGATTCAAGAAGACCAAGCTGCGGACTACGGCGCAGCTTGGCTAGCCTTATATACATATACACGAGGGCTTTAAAGCGCCTCTTGAATGGTAAGTAACCAATCACATATAGTAGGCTTATCGTAAGAGTCCGTTTGAGTCATAGATACTGTATAGTAACGAGCCAATCACATACCTCATCCTTATCGTACAGTACTGGGTTTATCGGAGCCGTTATCTGTGAGTCACGCACCACTATCACATGTTGCCAGTCCGGGGATACAAGCTACCCGGGATCTCATGTCGTAACAACTTTGCCAGTATAATAGGTTTGCGTGATCTGAATGGACAATGATGTCGTGTGGGGAGCCCGCTAGCAGGGGTTTCCAGTGTTTCAACGCTTCTACTATTGCCAGTAATTCGAGGTCGTATACGTGGTAATTACGTTGAGCTGGGTCCAATGTCTTTGAAAAGTATCCGATTGGATGTTTTTTGCCGTCTTGCTTTCGTTGTAGGAGGACTCCTCCTATAGCATAACCCGAGGCGTCCACTTCGAGTTCGAACTGGTCTGTTAGTACCAGATGTGCCAATATGGGTTCCTGTGTTACTCGTGCTTTGAGTGTGTCGAACGCTACTTGTTGGTCTTGCCCCCATATCCATGCTTCTCCTTTCCTTGTGAGTGTGTTCAAGGGTCGTGCATGGTGTGCGAAGCCTTTGATAAAAGCGCGGTAAAAATTGCAGAAACCAAGAAAAGAGTGGACATCCTTAACGGTTTTAGGAACAGGCCAATCACGAATGCCCGCGATTTTGGCAGGGTCCATGCGTGTTACCCCCTTTTCAAGGATTACCCCCAGGTAATCCATCGCGGGTGCATGGAAGAGGCATTTCTCGAGTTTGAAGTAGAGGTCATGATCTTTGGCAATTTGTAAGATGTCGCAAACCGCAGCTACATGACCATTGAGTCCGGAGCGAGACGCGATACCGATATTGTCCATGTAAACGCGAATGGTGGTGCCTCGCGTCTCGTGTTTGAGGATGACATCGCGGTATATGAAGTTCATCATGGTCTGAAATGTAGCCGGGGAGTTAGTAAGCCCAAAGTACATGACCGTAGGCTCAAAGAGTCCGTAGCGTGTTTTAAAAGCTGCCTTTTCTTCGTCTCCCTCCTTGATGCGCACGTTGTTGTAGCCCCAACGGATGTCGAGCTTCGTGTAGATGTCCGCGTTGCTCAGGTCCGTGATGAGATTGGTGATGAGTGGAAGAGGATATTGATTTCGCACCGTCACATCGTTCAACTTCCGGTAGTCTTGTACGGGTCGAAGCTTTCCGTCTTTTTTCTTGACGAAGAAGAAAGGGGATGCATAGGGTGACTTAGAGGGTCGTATATATCCTTTTTTCAATTCGTCGGTTATAAATGCCTGGAGTGCCTCGTCCTCTTGTCATGTAAGGGGGTATACTTTACAATCCAATGCTGCTGGCGCATTTGGCTTCAGGTCGATGGCATGGTCCCAAACCCGTTTAGGAGGAAAACGGCGCGACTCTTCTTCGCTGAAGAGTGCTGCGAACTGTGTGTATTGTGGTGGCAAAGTTGCGGCTTTTGTATATTGCTTTGCATTGATGGCGAGTTCTGTTGCTGTCGTGTGGACGGTGCATTGCTCTTCCAATTGTTGAATGATCGTGTTTTTCTCTTGGGGACCTAATAGTTCTGTGGTGGTGGTGCCAATAACTGGTTGACGTGTTATTTGGGGATTTACAGACCGGATTACCACGGGCAACATGTCCTTGTGGATGGCGGCGTATCGCCACACGAATCGTGGTTCAAATGTGGCCAGCCACGGATACCCCAAAACAATGTCCTCATTGCCAATGTCGGTAATGAGGAACCTCATTTCTTTGTGAATTCCTTTAGTGCGTACATCGAGGTCCACATAATGAGTGATGGACCCCCCTTTGTTTTCGGTGTTATTGATATTTCATATCTTGCGTGGTTTTCCTAGGGGAACCAGTCCCAATCCTAGTCGTTTTGCGAATTTGTAATTCATGAAGCAATCGGTGGCTCCGCTATCCACCAAAGCTTGTACGTCGGCCATTGCGTGATGTGTGCGCGTTGAAACTGGGATATGCATAGATTGAAATCGCGTAGTTACTATTACAACATCACAAGAATGTACTGCCCTCACCCAGGCCGCCGGGTTCAGGTGTTTGGAAAATCCTCTCTTTCCCATATTCCTTTCATTACTAGTTCTTGAGTCTCATCGCTCTTGTTGGCGATTGTTTGGAGTACTTGTGCTGCTTCTTGTTGTGGTGTCAGATTTGTGACAGCACGGACTTGAGCTGGTTGACTTTGTCGTGTCTTTTGGGGCTGCGTACAGTCGCGACTGAAGTGTCCGTATCGCTGACAATTATAGCATTGTACTCCCCTGGTGTCACGAGGCTGTCCTCGTTGGATGTATCCTCCTCTTGGTGCATATCGTCCTCTTGTTCCTTGCGTAAAGGGTCGAAAATTCGGGTCGTTAGGGCTCATGTCTTCGGAGCCTGCGACCGCTGCAATGGTATTATCAACTTCCCCTCCTCTTGCTCTGGCTCGTGCAGACGTGTCCATTGCATCGGGGTGTGCGAGGTGCGGAGGTGAAAAGTATCCTCCTCGGCTTCCGGGGCGATTTCGGTACTTCTCCAAGTTCTTCTTCCCTTCATTAAAGTGATTTTGAAGGTGGATATATTGCTCTTGCCTCTTGAGGAGAGCCGCTTTCCATCCTTCGTAGCTTTGTGGGTTGTTGAGCGTGTAACATTGCTCGTATAGTTTGTGCGGGAGTCCCTTGGTGAATACATTGATCACCATTGGCAAATCTGCTCGGTAGCCAGCGCGTCGCACTAATTCTTCAAACCTGGACACGTACTTGTCAATGTCCCCTCCTTCCATTCGTATTCCATCCTGCAGCGTCGTTCTCGCTTGCTCCTGTTCCATTGTGTTTGTGAATCGTCTTTTGAAGCTGCGATATACAGCTTCCCATATCCGTTCGTCGTCCTCCGGTATTCCATTTGCAATTTGTAGCGTCAACCATCTAGTGTGGGTGGTGATCCATTTGTTCAGATCGTCCCCTTCCAGGAAGGTGAGAAAGAGGATAGCGCGCGAGTAGGCTTCTCTCATGGTTTGTGTGTGGCGATTCATGCCTCGGTATAATTCCCACTTAGTGAGGAATGTTTCAGTAGCTTTTCTGTCACCGCGAAACATGGGAGGGGGCTGCCCTTGTAGCTTGTTGTAGTCCCTTCTTCCGTTGGGGTCTACTCCTGGTGGTCCTCCTCCGCCACCACCTCCGCCACCTCCTCCTGGTGCTGGTGGTCCTCCTGCTGGCGGTCGTCGTGGTGGTATTCCCCCAGGGTATCATCTGGGGGGTCCGCCCCCTTGTGGGATGTTGGCGGGTATCCCTTCGCCTTCTACGCGCTGTCTTGCTAAGTAGCTCCATACTCGGCTTTGTTCCCTGTCTGACGGAGGATCAGGTTGGTTGGGCCCATACATCCTTTGATTTGTGAGTTCATTGAGGGTTAGATGATGACCTGTGTTTGGGTCAATGACCCACTCTTCTGGTTGTAATGGCGTTGGTGCCCTTTCTTCTTCTCGTTCACTTTGTAGTCTTCACTCAGCCAATCTGTCGGCGAGCCTGTTTTCTTCTTCGGTGTACGTGCGTGTTTCTGTAGCCATAGCTGCGGGCAATCTAATGTTGATTTGTTCGGCTTGGGCGGCTAGAGAATTAATACGTATCTCGTCAAATCGTCGACATTGTAGTTCCTCTTCTGCGTCTGGGCGATCTCCTACTTCGTCTTCTGTCGTAGTCGGTTCAGTGCTTCCTTCAGATGGTGCCAGTGCACTGTCGTCTTCTGCACCGTCGATTGGTCCCCACTGGTCTCTATGCACTACCTCGCTTTGCAGGATATTGCAGCAGTAATCGGGTCCTGTGGGTCGAAGTACGTCCCACTGTTCTCTGCGAGGGCTCCAAGCAACTTCTGTCCAACATGTATGCTCAAAATTGAACTCAACTGGATAAACTCTTGATGGCCTTGTGGGTATATCCACCCAATATCCGGTGACGTTGTCAACCATTCCCCACCACGCGTTTCCAAGATAGCGGACGGGGACGTTTCGATCTCCTCTTCGTTCGATGGAGTATTGCGCAAATACCCAACTATCTGCGGTAGTTTTGGTCGCCACGGTGAGAGCTTGGTCTTAATGTTACGTGTCTATTGGCATGTGGCTCGACTTGAGCAAGAGATAGGCGACTTTGACGGATGAATGACTTAGCGATATGACGGCCCTTCGTGGCACGTGATCGTGGGAGTATAACAGTAAGCCCTAGTCGTGGGACAATACTGACTCAAGGATGATGACGATAAGGCAGACTCCTACCAAGAGGAGCGCAAGACTTAGACCAATGAGAAAGGATAGGACGAATGGAGACAGGATAGATTCAAGAAGACCAAGCTGCGGACTACGGCGCAGCTTGGCTAACCCTATATACATATACACGAGGGCTTTAAAGCGCCTCTTGAATGGTAAGTAACCAATCATGTATAGTATGGTTATCGTAATAGTCCGTCCAAGTCATAGATACCGTATGGTGACGAGCCAATCACATACCTCATCCTTATTGTACAGTACTGGGTTATCGGAACCGCTATCTGTGAGTCACGTACCACTATCACATACCACTGGTCCGGAGATACAAGCTATCCGAAGTCCGGCATCGTGACATTATGCCCTAGCAGGGGTGTTGTGCAAAAGGTGTTTCAAGAGTTCAGAGTGTCTATGGAGACACACACTAATAGATGAGCAAAGACTTCTATTGTCTATGATGCTATGACTCTAGTAGTGTCTAGGGAGCGTTGTGCACAATGTGCACAACTGACTTAGTGATAGGACACCTAGTCTGAAGTGTAAGACACTTCTCTACACCTAATCTTGGTGGCGAACTAAGTCAAACAGGTGTGGCGTTGTTATAGTACAACTGCAAAGACTTCAAAGGAGGGTTGACTCGATTAGAGTCAAGAGAGGTGGTTCACAAAATGAGAGGGGACGGTTCACACCAAAGATACAAGGGCAAGGTTGCTAGATTGCAAACGAAGCCAAGTCTGGCTTCTTACAGTGTAAAGTACAAGTATATATAGTGCTCAAGTCACAAAGACGAACACACAAGGACAGACATATGTAAATGTTGTTATCTGGGGTTTTCTTATCTGAAGCACAAGACAATATGGAGTAAACCACATGTAGAACAAAGGGGACACACCAATGGGGTAACAAAGATGGCAGAACTGAAACAAAGGTAAGTGGTAACATACATGTGAAAGGACTGAAGCGTCTGGATCATAACAACTGGGGAGTAAACAACAATAACCCTATCATGACTAATGCTTACTGACGATCAATGCTTTTTCTCACGTATATTCAAGGAAAAGCAGTAAATGAATGGGTCATGAATATGAGTCAATGGCTGAACTGGCAAGTGATGGGTGGAGTACCAGAACAAACACCAGATCTATGGATTGAAACTGAAAGGGTGTTCTGAAGGCGATTTGCAAATACCCTTGAAAGGGAGCAGGCGCAAGAAATGCTAAAATAAGGTCTCAAAATGAAGGAAGGAGATCTCAATACATATATTACAGAATTTGAAACTCTGGCATAACAAGCAGGATACCAGTTAAGTTCTGTCCAAACTATTGATCTGTTCACCAATGGACTACCACAACCTCTATTTGAAAAGGTGTTCCAAATGGATAATCCACAAACATTTAAAGAATGGAAGGACACCGTCCAATGCAGGCAGCAACAGTACATCCATATAAGGGCAAAACCGGAAGCCCATAAAGGTTAAATTCTGAAACTGTATGGGTTTACCAATAAAGGCACAATGCCTGGAAATCTCCCTAATCCAAATGCAATGGACACCTTGGCCGACAGAAGTAGGGCACGACTAGCAGGATCCGACAAAATAGATTATATGCAACCACCTTACTCTCCACCAAACAGGGGAAGAGGCAGGGGAGGAAGACCAGGTGGAAGAGATATCACCTGTTACAAGTGCAGAAAGAAAGGGCACATTAGTCACAATTGCTATCAAGCATGGGGACAAAATCCACAAGGGAGCCAAGGGCGTACTGCCAAAACCAAACCAGTCATGATTAGAAGTGCAGTAGCAGGGATGACTAAAGAAGAACAAGCCCAGTATTGAATGGGGCAAGTTGTCGAATTAGGAGATGGAGTAAAGGATCGTATCCTTAAGGATCTGTGGACCAAAGAGGGTTTTCAGGATGCCTAAACCCATCGGCCTGGGTAAGGGCGGTCAATTGTAATTCTGTGATTATCACATGCTATCAATCTATGCGAATTCCAGTTTCGATAAGAACAAATTACTCAAAGGCCAACATCAGAGTCCTTGTAGACTCAGGAGCAACTGATAATTTCATCAAACCCTCATTTGCAAAACGAATGGGATTGGGGATGAAACGATTGAAAAGACCCCACAAAATATGGAATATTGATAATATGGAGAACAAAGTGGGACATATTACTCATTGCGTGGATCTTGATGTACAAACTAAAGGAATCCACAAGGAGATGTGGTTTCTAGTAACAAACACAGGACAAGAAGAGATGGTGCTAGATTATCCATGGCTAGCCCAATACGAACCAAAAGTTAGCTGGAGACATGCTACAATCAGTGAAGATGCTCTCCCTGTAGTTCTTCGATCCATCAACCCAAAGAAGGAAGGATTGGTAATTGCTAAAGCGCTAATGGTCATCGACAAAGATTGAATTGTCCAACAATTGGACCAAGAATGTCCCATCAGAACTATGGCAACAGAATTGGCAATAGCAGCAAAACAATACGTAGTCAAATCAGAACTACCAAAGGAATATTAAGAATTTGCCCATCTATTCAATGAGGAAGCCTCTTATCAATTTCCACCATCTAGACCCTGGGACCATGCGATCGAATTTAAAAAGGGAACACCAGATGCCATCAATTGCAAGATATATCCTCAAACACAAGATGAGGACAAGGTGCTTAAAGAATTCTTGGCAGAACAATTGAAAAAGGGGTACATCCAACCATCAAAATCTCCTTATGTATCGCCATTCTTTTTTGTAAAGAAAAAAGATGAAAAGTTAAGGCCAGTACAAGATTATTGGAAGATTAATGACTACACTATCCGAAATCAGTATCCCTTGCCCCTTATATCTGATCTTATATCTGATCTTAGCAATGCCCACATCTATACTAAGCTGGATGTACGATGGGGATATAACAATGTGAGAATCAAAGAAGGGGACGAAGAGAAAGCAGCCTTTAAAACCCAATATGGATTATTTGAACCTACAGTTATGTTTTTTGGATTAACCAATTCACCAGCAACATTTGTTACGCCCTAGCAGGGGCGTTGTGCAAGGAGTGGTTCAAGGGTTCAGAGTGTCTGTGATGACACACACTAATAGATGAGCAAAGACGTCTGTTGTCTGTGATGCTACGACTCTAGTAGTGTCTAATAGATGTTATGCACAATGTGCACAACTGACTTAGTGGCAGGACACCTAGTCTGAAGTGTAAGACACTTCTCTACACCTAATCTTGGTGGTGAACTAAGTCAATCAGGTGTGGCGTTGTTATAGTACAACTGCAAAGACTTTGAAGGAGGGTTTGACTCAATTAGAGTCGAGAGAGGTGGTTCACAAGATGAGAGAAGGACTGTTCACACCAAAGGTACGAAGGCAAAGTTGCTAGATTGCAAACGAAGCTAAGTCTGGCTTCTTACAGTGTAAAGTACAAGTATATATAGTGCTCAAGTCACAAAGGCGAACACACAAGGACAGACATATGTAAATGTTGTTATCTGGAGTTTTCTTATCCGAAGCACAAGACAATAGGGGATAAACCACATATAGAACAAGGGGGCACACCAATGGAGTAACAGAGATAACAGAACCGAAGCAAAGGTAAGTAACAACATACATGTGAAAGGACTGAAGCGTCCAGATCATAACAACATTCCAGATGATGATGAACTACATATGCAGGGATATTATTGCCAAACATGAACAGAAGGGCACAACTATACAGGTTTATATGGATGACATTGGAATAGCTACCAAGATTGGCACCAATCTTCAAGCACATATTGAGGCAGTTAAAGACATTCTATGGGTTTCAGCAGAACACGATTTGTACTACAAGTTGGAGAAATGCACGTTCCATGCGCCACGTATGGATTACCTGGGGGTAATCCTTGAAAAGGGGGTAACATGCATGAACCCTGTAAAAATTGACGGCATCAAAAACTGGCCACAACCCAATAAAGTAAAGGATGTACAATCTTTTTTGGGTTTTTGCAATTTTTACTGACCATTTATTCAAGGATTCGCCACACATGCCAAACTGTTGAACAAATTGACCAAAAAAGAAATGGAATGGCAGTGGATGGAAGAACAGGAAAAGGCATTTCAAACTCTTAAAAACCTTGTGACTCAGAAACCAGTATTAGCACACCCAAATCTGGAAGAACCATTCAAACTCAAAGTAGATGCATCAGGCTTTGTGATTGGAGCAGTATTACTCCAAAGAAAGGAAGACAAGAAACACCATCCCATCGGATACTACTCAGCCACACTCAATGAAGCAGAATGGAATTATGACATCTATGATCTGTCATGGACACGTATTATTTTCCCTATTTTTCTGTATTTTTACGGATTTATTTGGGCAAGATATAAGTGGCCAAAGTACTTAAGTTCCTTATCATTAGATATGATAAGATGGTTAGTCACATGATGCCAACATGTGCAACTTTGGGTCACATGATCGTGGGATACATCATGTGATGTTATTTGACTGTGTGACAGTCTTGCCGTTCTCGGACTTCTATTGTTATAGATAACAATAGCGCATGTGCTTGTTCTGATTGGTTAGAACTCTGTAGAATACAATGGAACGCTTACTAGAGTAGTATTACGCATTGTATTAGGATTTACTCAGCAGATAAGGAGGCCACGTCATCATGTAGTCATAGCCGCTTAGTGTGCATCAGTCAGCACAATAGATAAGGGCTAATAATAGGTTCGACGCGTCAGCGCTGTAGTCATAGAGCATTACTCAGTAGTTAATAATCAACTAAGCGCAGTAGTATATAAGACTTGCTATAGCCTCCTGAGTAGAACCAACTTGTCCTCTTGGTTTCTACTCAGGTGCGCAATCCTCCCTTGTATTCTTTACCTCTCTACCAATCTAACTTGTCCTCTTGGTTTCTACTCAGCCTGCCGCCACATGACTCTTGTCTTTGACCTTGAATAAAGGTCTTAAGTGTTGACTTACGTCTCCGTGTCGCCTGCAGGTTTGTGGCGTGATTTATCTCCACCATAGGCTTGCGTATCCAACCTCAGCTCGTTCAGCTCTTCAAATCTTTTGTCTCTTTACTCAAGTTGTAGCCGATTGGATTCCACTACATGATCTAGAACTTCTAGCAATTGTAAAAGCATTCTGGCACTGGAGACCTTATTTGGCAGGATCACCCCATAAGGTGAAAGTATTTTCAGATCATCTGAATTTGCAATACTGGCATTCTCCACAGAAGATCAGCAGACAAGTGGCTAGGGAAGTTCTCAAACTATTGATGAACAGCACAGGTGAATGAAGCATATACTCACAGTGGACAAGAGGACTGTGGTGAGATATAAGCAGCGCAGGGTAGCAGGGATCTTGCAGTAAAAGCTAAAGAGACATCTGATAACACAGAGTGAGAACTGTACTTCATTAGAGAGGAAGTAACTAACCTGATAACACAGAGTGAGAACTGTGGTATCAGGGCGTACATGGTGTGCTACTTATACACTTTAGATACAATAGACCTTGTACTATAATAGAGAACAAGGAAAGCGTCTTACAATAAGTAGAAGTACAATAAGCCCCTAATACAATAGTGGGCGAAACAAAGGGAGTGTACTTAGACAATAAGTACAAGGAATGTAAAGAACAAAGATATATCACAATAAGGATATAACAAAGGAAAGTGCTAACGCGTACTACAATAACAAGTTCTTGTGATTGTTCTGTACATATGATGTCATAGATAAGGAAGTCCTAGATTGTAATGATCATAAAGATAATCTAATCTACATGAGTCCTGTATATCTAATCTATAGCAGTCCATTATCTGCATAAGTCCGTTGAGCCACTAAGTGCGCACAGGTCACTTATCAACAACTATCAGAGTATAACTTTGAGATCCATCACATCAAAGGAAAAGCCAATGGAAGAGCCAATGCCCTATCACAAAGACCCGATTACAATCAAGGGGAACAAGATAACAAGGGAGTCATAGTACTTCCTGATCAAGTATTTGTCAGAGGGATGACAATGGAACCAACTAGTGGAATAACCGAAATCTTGGAACTGGAAGACATGAATCCCAAAGATCCTGTATTCAACCAAAATCAAGCAAAATTGACTCCATGGGTAAATGCCCATCGATTAAAGAAAATACAAGGGACATGGTACAAGGATGGAAAAAGTGTTACAATTCCGGACACTTTTCTTCCATTACATATTATTGCTTACGTCCATTCCCACCGCTTACTATACAAGTGCCGGACTTTGACTCATACTGACTCGTTTATCACATGTTATGGTCTGTGCTAACTGATATCATTCCATGGCCTTCTAAGGCATTCTTTTACTAGTATCACGTGCTAGTTATACCTGACTCATTTTAATGCCATCTGTTTGTGACTCTTTGGCATTGTACTAGTATATAAGTTGTCTCATACCTAGCTTGTATGGTAGACTTGACTTCTTCTTAAATCACACTTTCTATTCTTCAGTCTCACAGACTCTAGAGGGATTCCTTTCTGAGGATACCTTTAGTTGAACGTGTGGGCCTTCAACTTTCACCTTGCCTCAATTGTTCAGAAGGACCTTTGAGTCACATCCTCTCAGTCACGTTGAGCCCCGCTCTGTGTACTACTTGTGCATCATTGAACTGAGACCCTGACATGGTCTTACTCTAAGAACGCTTGACTTAGTTGCATGCCACACAATCGCCCATGTGAGCATAACAAAAAGGGTAGTAACTGGGGAGCTTTACGCAAAAAGGACAATTATCAAGGCCCATCACGATTCCCCAGTGTACAGACATCTGGGGATAAAAAGAACAATGGAACTCGTAGCGTGATACTATCGGTGGCTTGGAATGACTCATGACATAAAGGAGTGTGTCAAAGGATGCGCCAAATGTCAACGCCACAAGATCAATACCAGGCCCATCAGAGCACCCTTACAGCCAATATATCCAAAACTGGAAGCATTGCCCTTCAAAACTGTCACCCTTGATTTCATCACTAAACTTCCCACGTCCTAGGGGTATGATACCATACTAACAGTCATGGATTATGACTGTAGTAAAGCGTCAATATTCATTCTGTGCAATGAAGAAATTATGGGAGAAGGAACGGCTAAACTATATGCCTGGCACATATTTCTTCATTTTGGATTACCAAGCAAAGTCATCAGTGATTGAGATCCACAATTTGCAGGAAAATTCATGAAGGAGCTATGTAAGACGCTGGGAATCGAACAAAACATATTGACAGTGTATCACCCAAGAACGGATGGACAATTGGAAAGAACAAATCAATGGTTGGAACAATACCTTCGATTCTGGACAAACGAACAACAAAACAACTGGAGTGAGTATCTTCCAATTGCAGAATTTGTTCACAATAATTGGCCCAATGAAACCACAAGGGAATCACCATTTGCAATTCTGATGGTGTAACGCCACCACAGGGGCGTTAAGTACAACGTGTACTCTCGGGTCAGCATCAGGAAACTGGATAGAGTGAGTCAATTAAGACTCAGTACAGGGATGAACAAGAGTTGAATGAGCTCCTGGGACTTGACAACTATAGTGGGAAAGACTAGGCTCAAACGCAATGGTGAGCAGAACTAGGGACTCAAGCGCAATGGGCGAGTCAAAGGTTGTTTTATGAGAACTGATGTGGTATTACACAAGAAGTCAGAACTACCGTACAAGCTAGGTAGCATAAGACTTATATATAAGTATATGATGTTTGTTAGAACAAACATAAGGCGCAATCCTAGGATATGGGTCCTAGAGAGCTAGTAAGGCGTAACTGTACCAGAAATACATGTAAATCCTGTGGGACCACGCATGCATCAGATATCACCCACAGATTCTAGAAGTTGTAAAAACCAGTATTGTTATCTCCACATGGTGGGTGCAAGATAAGGGTTGAGAAGCGCAACGCATTGGATCGTATAGTAAAGTTGGCATCAATTAGAAAGTCAGATCAGAATGGGGGATAAGGGATGGAGTCAAAGCGATGAAGGAATCAGATAAGGGAAGACCATAACATTACCCCCCCATTAGACTCGAAGTTGCCACAACTTCGACTAGTTGCTGCCGATGTAGTCATAGACATCAGCATCGATGTCATTAGTAGGGGTGGGACTGCGAGGAATGGGACAAGTGTGATGTCGTAGGAATAAATGACATCCTTGTTCTCCGCACTTTCATGTTACGCCCTAGCAGGGGCGTTGTGCAAGGAGTGGTTCAAGGGTTCGGAGTGTCTGTGAAGACACACACTAATAGATGAGCAAAGACGTCTATTGTCTGTGATGCTACGACTCTAGTAGTGTCTAATAGATGTTATGCACAGTGTGCACAACTGACTTAGTGACAGGACGCCTAGTCCGAAGTGTAAGACACTTCTCTACGCCTAATCTTGGTGGCGAACTAAGTCAATCAGGTGTGGCGTTGTTATAGTACAACTGCAAAGACTTCGAAGGAGGGTTTGACTCGATTAGAGTCGAGAGAGGTGGTTCACAAGATGAGAGAAGAACTGTTCACACCAAAGGTACGAAGGCAAGGTTGCTAGATTGCAAACAAAGCCAAGTCTGGCTTCTTACAGTGTAAAGTACAAGTATATATAGTGCTCCAGTCACAAAGACGAACACACAAGGACAGACATATGCAAATGTTGTTATCTGGGGTTTTCTTATCCGAAGCACAAGACAATAGGGGATAAACCACATATAGGACAAAGGGGACACACCAATGGAGTAACAAAGATAACAGAACCGAAGCAAAGGTAAGTGGCAACATACATGTGAAAGGACTGAAGCGTCCAGATCATAACATTTCGGCACAACTCATACATAGGGCAGTCGATTTCTTCGTGTCTGGCATTGAACTGAAGACACTTCCCACACCATTGGGGTCGGTCGAGTGGCTCTTTGTAACAGGGTGCCATGGCTGACACTCATCAGATAAGACACGACTCGATGCTGTGGTTGTTGCTGCCACAATAAGCACATGCATACATTGTCTTTCGACGAGGACACTGTGCGATCAAATGGTCAGCAGACTTGCACATGTAACACTTCTTCACCCGCTTCTTGCTTTCTCCTTGTAGTCATGGCATCTCACACAGCCCTCCCACCCTTGGTGGGAGAGGCATTGAATCCAGGGTATGCCGAGGGCAAACGGGCTTTGCTGTGAGTTCGGCATACTTGTCTGAAATAAGAGGGATGGCTTGCGCACACTGAAGCTGCTTTCTTACACTTGTGAACTCCATGTCCAGGTGAAACTGGTCACGGGTCACCTCCACCTCTAACCGTCTAAGGTCAGTGTGGCATGTATTAATGGTGTCTCTTCATGTTAAACATTCCCGCAGTCGCGAGACGTCAGCGTGCAGTTGTGGATCATGAAGTTCGCTAAGAACTTCATCAAGAATGAGGCTGTGTGGGTTATGGGGACGGAAAAGGTCAATCTGATTTTCCATTACCATTTGCGGTAACTGGTCAGAATAGGCTGTTCGTAAAAAGACTTGTGTGACGTAGCTGGGCTCCCCCTTTCCCATGGTACCCACACACTCTTGATAATGTTTTTGGTAATAGATGTACTTGGCAACTTCCTTCCATCCTTCTTCTCTGATCATGAGGGGGAAGAAGGTCGGCTGTGTGAGGTCGTTGGGGAAAAAGGGAATACTGGGGTAGTCGGGGTCTGCTTCTTCGTCTTCGTCATCTAGCAGGGCTCTCATGGGATCAGGGGTGGCTTTAACAACTGTGACTGGGGGCGTGAACGTGTGATCTAGTCCCGCAGGAAATGGCTCTTGGGGAACTGCTTGAGTAGGAACTACAGGGGTGGGTTCAAGTGGAGATGGTGATGCCACAAGTGCCTCCATAGCAAGCTTCAGCAGTGGTATAGGAGACGTGGTGTTGATGATAGAGTATGGGGTGTTTGGTGTTCGTGAGAAGGTAGGCAAGCCCTCCTCTTGTGAGGGGATAGTGAGGTTCTCAAGGATGATCTCAGAGGGGCGACAATGAGGAACAGTGGAGACAATGGGGGTAGTCATATCGGAGGGTGTTGTCATAATGGTTCCACGTTTTGCGTCCTTATATCTTTCATCCAGCCCCTTCGGCGGTAGGATGTTGCCGGTAGAAGTCGGCGATAAGGTCAGGTGAGTGTTGTACATTTTCCAGTGGTTCCCACGAACTGTCACTCATGGGAAAACCCTTCCACTGGACTAGGAATTGAAGTTTGCACCCTCAGCCATACAACCTTAATCATAGGATGCGCTCCACTTCAAACTCTTCTTCTCCATCAATAAGGTCAGGTGGAGGTCTTGCGAAGTTCTTCCCATGTAATTCCGTCTCCTTATATGGTGTAAGAAGACTAGCATAAAACACAGGGTGAATCTTCCAGGTCTTTGGCAACTCCAGTTTGTATGACACGTCCGATAAGACTTTCTTGATTTGGAAGGGTCCATATTGTTTAGGTGCTAATTTTGTGGTGGGATAGAAGGTTCAAAGATTCGTCCCTTCTAGCCATACCTGAGCGCCTTCTTGATAGGGGATAAAGTGGGTTTTCCCTCGACCTGCCATCAGCTGTTGCACATGTTTGATACAATCTTGCACGTGTTGTCATCTAACAACCATTTCTTCTAGTCGTTGATCTACTGATGGGGATACTGTGGGTTTGGTGTCCACGTCATTCGTGGTTCCCAACCCATGATAAGGGAAAATGGGGAATGTTTTGTGGTCATGTTGGGCCATGAGTTATGAGCAAATTGCGCCACTGGTAGTGCTTCTGACCAGTTGTCTTGTTGCACATTGCTCCAGTGTCGGAGATATTGCTCAAGCCATTAATTAGTTGGCTCTGACTGGCCATCTGTCTAAGGGTGGTAGGCCAATGAAATATTTTGACGGATCCCTAGTGTCATACACAACCCTTTCATAAAGGCTGACATAAACCAGGGATCTCGGTCCATGATAAGTTTTCGTGGAATGCCATAGTGAGGGTAGATGTGTTGGAGGTATAATTGCACTACCCCTTCTGTGGATATCGACTTGTTGCAAGGTATGAAAATCACTGCT
This sequence comes from Lactarius psammicola, assembly GCA_025769895.1. Taxonomy (NCBI): domain Eukaryota; kingdom Fungi; phylum Basidiomycota; class Agaricomycetes; order Russulales; family Russulaceae; genus Lactarius; species Lactarius psammicola. Next base: position 135,066 of record WTXK01000040.1, on the reverse strand, counting down.
TTTGAGCAATTGTGATCAGTGATGGTAAGAATGGAGTTGTATCCCTTGGATGGGGGCAGTTTTGTAATGAAGTCCATGGAGACGACTTCAAAAGGTTCTGCATCTGGGTCTATGGATATGGGAAATAGGTGTGGCTTTTGTTGATGTGAATTTATTTTGTTGGCTTGACACATTGCACATCCTTTAACATATTCCTCTACATCCTTCCGCATGTTGGGCCACCAATAGTCTCAGCACAAAAGTTCGTAGGTATTGGCAATTCCGGGATGTCTCATACTCAGAGTGTCATGGAAAAAGGTGATTACCCCCTGCTTAAGATCGTTGTCCCCAACAACGACAAGGGTGTTTCCTTTCCACCATAAGCCCTTTAACTTTTTCAAGTTGTATGGCTCTACCCATCGTAAGACTTCCTTTTCGTCAAGGTTTTGTGAGATTTGGGTCCAAATATCCATATCGTGCATGGATACTTCTGTTGCGCACATGAATTGTTCAGCGGGAAGAACAACAACATTGTTATTGTCTTCTTCCCCTTTTCTATAATCCACTTGCCGAGATAGGGCATCTGCATGACCATTGTGGCATCCTAGAACATGTTTTAGAATGAAGTCATATTCTGATAGCTTTAGGAATTCGCGTGCCACTCAATGGCTAATTTTCCTAGGCTCCTTCCAGTATTGGAGATTGGCATGATCAGTATGGATGATAATTTTGTGAGGGGATCCTGCTAAGTACATCCTCCAGGCTCACAGTGCTTTTACTATTGCTAAAAGTTTGCGGTCATAGATGTTGTAGTTGCATTCCGCTTGATTCAGTGACTCTGAGTGGAACACTATGGGGTGTAACTTTTGGTCTGGACTGATCTGGTTTAACACTGCTCCAATTGCCATGTTCAACGCATCTACTTCTAGCTTAAACGGCTTCGCCAAGTTGGGAAAAAGGAGTACCAGTTTGTCGCCGATGCAGTGCTTAATGGCATTGAATGCATCTTGCTGCTTTTATCCCCATTGCCACGTGGCTTCCTTTTTTGTTAGGTCGTGAAGCGGTCACGCCTTCATGGAAAATCCTTGGATAAACCTTCGGTAGAAGTTGCAAAACCCTAAAAAAGCTCATACTTCTTTAAGGTTCTTCAGCGATTGCCATTCTTGAATGCCTCAGATATTAACTGGATCCATCTGGATGGTTCTGTGTCCGATAATAAGTCCGAGGTATTCACTTGGCGTACTTCGAATACACACTTCTCTGGTTTAATGTAAAGGTCCTGTTCTCCACAAATTCATAGCACTTCATGTAGCACTGCTCAATGATGTTGTAGGTCGTCGGCAGTTGCGACTAGGATATCATCCATGTAAACGATCACTTCGCCAGTTGAAATAAGGGTTCAGAAGAGATCGTCCATCATTGCCCGGAACGTTGACGGTGAATTTGTAAGCCCAAAGTACATAACCAAGGGCTTAAAAAGTCCTTGGTTGGTTTTGAACACCACTTTCCATTTGTCTCCTTCCTTGATACAGACATTGTTATACCCCCACTGAATGTCTAGTTTTGAATATAGATGCGCTCCTTGTATTCAGTCTACGAGTTCTGGGATTAAGGGGAGGGGGTATTGATTCCGTACTGTGATGTCATTGAGACATCAATAGTCTTGTACTGGCCTTAATTTCCCGTCCTTCTTTTTGATAAAGAAAAAGGAGGATGCATAGGGTGATTTCAACACTCGAATATATCCCTTTTCTAACTGTTCAGCAAGGAATACAGTGAGTGCTGCCCCTTCATCTTGTGTTAGCGGATAGACTTTGCAGTCTAATGTGGCTGGGGCATTTGGCAATAAATCAATCGCGTGGTCCTATGGTCGCACAGGAGGAAAGTGATTAGAAGCTTCTTCAGAAAATACTTTAACATGTCGTCAGTATTCTTCGGGCACCATTTCTTCAAAAGTGCATTGTGGTTTCTTCAGCACCTCTTGTTGTGCCAACTCCAACACCGTGGTAGTTTTTCTTAATAATGCGATATGAGGTTCCTGCTCCTTGTCCATCAACTGTTCCATGCCTGCTTGTCAAGTTCATACATCTCCAACGCTTAAATAGAGGCTTCTATCAGTGTGGCTTCATCTGACAAGTGCAAACTAGTGATGACGACTGGCTGCCATTCTTCATCAAGCGTGGCATCTCCCCATTTGATCTTTGGTTCGAAGGCCGTGAACCATGGGTATCCCAAAATTACTTCATCTCTTCCTAGATTGGTTACTAGGAAGCAAAGCATCTTCTCCTCTTTTCCTGTTCATACTGTCAAATTGGCGTATTGAGTAATGGCACTGTCTTGGTTGTGAGTACCGTCTACATTCCATATGTGGATGGGATGTGTGACAGTTCTTGTCGAAATCTGGAGTCTTTTGAGCAGAGTTGCACAAATAAAATTGTCCGTAGCTCCTGAGTCTATCAGGACTTGTCTTTTGGCTGTTGCGTGTGCAGATTTGAACAATACCGGGATTCTCATTGATCGATATCTGCTATGGTACATGTTAAGATTGAGTGCTCTAGCCCAGGCCACCAGGTTCAAGCTTCAAGAAAATCCTCTGTTCCAAATAATTTTTCCACCATTAGATCGTGTATTTCTTGGCTCTGCGCCTTTATCGCTGCAATCTGAGCATCCACCTGTTCTTCAACCGAAAGTATGCGATTAGACTGTATGGTGACAGAAGAGATGGCGGGAGTTGGTACACTTGAAGTCATGGAAGTCAATGGGGTGGTTGTGGATAAAGCCACACACACGCTCTTTTGTGGACAGTTATGTGCAATATGCCCTTTTTCTTGGCATCTAAAACACTTGCCATCCTTCTGAAGCTGGAGCTTGTCAGCGTCAGTGATGGTGACATGGGCTTGAGCTCATCTGACATTCATGGCATTGGGATCTTGGGCTTTATTGAGGGCTTGCACCCATTGTTCTTGCAAATGGGTTCCTCTTTTTCTCGGCTTTCCTCCTTTCCCAAGTTGCTCCTTGAGGATGAGGTACTTGGCTTGTTGAAGCCTTGCGGCATCCTTCCACTGTTCCCAATTAATAGGATGTTGAAAACGGACAGCATTAACTACTAACACATTCAGTAGTCCGTCTTGAAACATGTCAAGTGTAATGGGGTCATTGAGGTTATACCCTGCTTTTACAGCAAGGTTCTGGAATTGTGCAATATATGAATCAATATCTTCTCCTTTCATGGTAAGGTTCGGGAGTGCCTTGCATGCTTTAGTCTGTTCCGCGGTATCAGTGTAGGCCCGTACAAAGCGAGTGTGGATAGTATCCCACAAATTATTTTCATTGTGGAGTACTCCATGGTTGATCTGATCCTCCAACCATTGCACCTGCTCATCAACCCAATCATCTACCAATGGTCCTCTAATATAGGACAAGAACATCATAGCTCGTTGGTAAGGGATGGCTAACTGATCCACATTGGGGTTCATTCCCCTATACAATGTGAAGGCTCTAAGGAATGGTTTACTTTGTTCCCTATTACCATCAAATTGTGGGGGCGGGTTCCCTCCCAATCATCCTTGTCCTCCCAGTGCGGGCACTATCGGGGCGGCGCCACCACCACCACCACCACCACCACCACCTCCAGGTGGTCCTCCTCCGCTGGGTGGTGGAGCACCTCCTCCTCCACTCAGGGCAAGAGCTGTTCCTGCTGAGGCTTGTGGTTGAGACATGCCTATGGAGTAGCTGGGGAATGCAGAAGATGGTAATGTGGTTGTAGGGATTGATACACTAGGAGTAGTTGGGGTGTTGGGTACACTGATGTTGATACCAGATGGGTTTGCTTTTTTCAGTGGTTCTATGTTGAGTTCTAAAGGTACAGGTTTGATAGTATACCACCATCCTTCTGCAGTTGAATAGTTGATGAAGCACCAGAGGCATTTGTCCTCAAGGTAATAAATAGGTTTGTAGGTTTTATCCTTCAGGTCGAAGATGAAATATCCTTTGATCCCTTCTTGTTTTTCCCAGACTGCCGCTCCTTTGACACAATCAGAAAGTTTGTCGGTAGTGAGGCAGTCAATGTATTCAGGGTGAAAACAGGCATGGCTTTGACTAGTTGTTGCCACGATGAGAGTTCTGACTTAATATAATGCCACCACAGGGGTGTTAAGTACAACGTGTACTCTTGGGTCAGCATCAGGAAACTGGATAGAGTGAGTCAATTAAGACTCAGTACAGGGATGAACAAGAGTTGAACGAGCTCCTGGGACTCAACAACTATAGTGGGAAAGACTAGGCTCAAACGCAATGGTGAGCAGAACTAGGGACTCAAGCGCAATGGGTGAGTCAAAGGTTGTTTTGTGAGAACTGATGTGGTATTACACAAGAAGTTAGAACTACCGTACAAGCTAGGTAGCATAAGACTTATATACAAGTACACGATGTTTGTTAGTAACAAACATAAGGTGCAATCCTAGGATATGGGTCCTAGAGAGCTAGTAGGGCGTAACTGTATCAGAAATACATGTAAATCCCACAGGACCACACGTGCATCAGATATCACCCATGGATTCTAGAAGTTGTAAAAACCAGTATCATTATCTCCACATGGTGGGTGCAAGATAAGGGTCAAGAAGCACAACGCATCGGATCATATAGTAAAGTTGGCATCAATCAGAAAGTCAGATCAGAATGGGGGATAAGGGATGGAGTCAAAGCAATGAAGGAATCAGATAAGGGAAAACTGTAACAGATGGGATATAATCCGCACGCTGATTGGATTGATAGGCCATCACTGATCCCTCAGGTACAACTACAGTTACAACAGATGGGAATGATCCAACAAAAAGCACAAGAAATTATGATCAAGGCACAGAAGTCATGGGTCAAACATAAAGAAACTCTGAAATTCAAAAAGGAGATTTAGTGTGGCTTGAAGGATGTAATCTATGGATTAATCAACCAGCTGCCAAGTTAGCTGCTAAACGACATGGCCCTTTTAAGGTCGTTCAGGTGATGTCCTCATACAGTTATTGATTGGAACTTCCCACGCAGTGGAGCATTCATCCAGTGTTTCACATCAATCTTCTCACCCCTTACAAAGAAACACTCATACACAGGCCAAATTACTCACAACCACCACTGGATCTAGTGGAAGGGGAAGAAGAGTATGAAGTTGAGAAAGTTCTAGATGAATGGCATTTTGGTAGAACCAAACAACGTCAGTACCTGATTAAATGGAAAGGGTATCCAGACTCAGAAAACCAGTGGGTTAATTGGGAAGATATATTTGCTGAAGAAGTGATAAGGGAGTTTGAAACTTCCAAGTCCACTCCAAGAAGAGATAAAAGGAAGAAACACAATGAGCTAAGTTCTTCAGCAAACACCACTGCTACTTTTCCTTCTCTCACACATGCAATGTCATCTCCCATCTCTTCCTACTTCACCCCTGCCATCATCTGCGCCAAGCAGGAACCCCAGTCCCTCACTGCTCCCATCACCAATGAGGAGTTGGTCTCTGTCATGCAACAATTCCCCAAACTCAGTGGAGGAACAGTGGAACCAGATCTCAAGTCTGAACAGTACCATGTTGTCAACCCCAACACTTGAGAAATCTGCACAAGCATTCCCCTCACAAGAGCTGAAATTGTGGGACTTTGCAGAGCTGTCCCAGATGGTGAACTCGTCCAAGCATCAGTATTCTGTGTACCAGCAGCAACAGGAGGAGCAGAAGCAATGGAAAGCGATGGCCCAGGAGTGGAAGGAGGAACAGTTATGGTATGCTGGGGAGAAACAAAGAACAAAGATGGAGGAGTGTCATGAACGTACGATTTTATTTTCATTTTTCATCACATGACCTTTCCTTTTACCCTATGCCCACACCCCTTTTTATTTATGTCGCTTTCTTATTGTTCTGCTGCGCATGACCATGGGATGGCATGAGTTGCGTCCTAATCGCATCCTTCCCACGCGCCGGTCCGCTTTCCCGTCAACTTCGAATTGAGTCTCCGCTTCAAAACTTTAATTTTATTGATTGTTCAACCGAAGTAAAGTCGAATAGTAGCTAATAAAATTGATCACATGAGTGCAATTAATTTTGGTCAAGTCAGGTGATTGAGCACATTATCAAAATAGATTGACTAATCAAAACAAGGACGCGATTTTTTACAAGTCGATATCTTAGTGTGTGATCTACTGTGTGCTAGGGTAGTAAGGTTGGGAGGGGGGGAAATGGGCATAAGGCCAGTACATAGGGTATGTCGTGTGATGTGGGACTTGAGAATATTGCGCGAACGAGTAAGCGGCGTGAGTTGGGTACCACGCGAGGGGGGCCGAGGACACTGGCACAGGCACGGAAGGTGGTGGGGGCGGTGGGGTCCCAGCACGCTTGCGACGCTGTTTGGCGGGTTGGGAGGGAGGCGGTTCCTCAGGGGAAGCAGCGCGGGCGCGTGCCTCGACGTTCTGGGCTGCGGTCTGCGCATCCGGGGTGGCATCCTTGCCAGATCGGAGGCCGCCGCTGTATGGGTCGGTGTTCTTCACGCGAGGTTGCTTCCGATTGAGCTTCCCGATTCGTTCAGTTGCTGGGGCAGTGGGTGACGAGTTAGTGGGATGCGGTCTCTTCCGTCGCTTTCCCCCCATTCGCTCGGTGGTCTCGGTCCAGGTGCGTTGGTTGGGCGGGAGGCTTTCCCTATCCGGGAGTGGGCTCTCAGAGGCCCGCGAGTTCTGAATTACGGCCATGAGATGAGACTCCACTTGCCGAAGGCTTCGGACGGTCCCTGGCGATGATGGCGGGCCATCGCTTAGGTACGCCCTGGAGACGGAGATCATGTTATTTAAAATTGTCGCGCTTGCATTGGAGGCCGGGCCCGCGTCGCTCTGCGCGTCCTGGGGGCTCTCTTGTGTCTGGGGGAGAGGTTTCCCTGTCGCGCGTGTGAGAATAGCATCCCCTGTAGAGAAATGCGCAATGGCTGCGATGTGCTTGCAAAGCCAGACCCTGGGCCAGTCCGGACAGTCGCAGGAGTCCTTGCCGTGATCAATCAAATAATTTTTTGACAGGTCCGAGGAGCTGTCCTTGCCAAGATTGACCAAATACATTTTGGACAGATCTGAAACCGATCGCACATAGAAGCGCTCGCTTCCAAGACACTGAATGGAGTCCGCGCTCATTTCCGGCGCTCGCGCGACAATTTCCTTGCGCCGCTTCTTGGCAAGATCCGCGCCCTCAAAGTCCTTCTCCTGGCGAAGAGCGCGGATCTCGTATTGCGGAAGCATTTCCGTCACGAGCGTGCGCACTAGGTGGTCGGCACGCCGATTTCTTTTTCCGTCCAGCCAGTGAGATTTGAGTACATGATGATAGCTAGATAACAAAGATAATGAGCGATCCCTCTGATCCTCGATGCGATAAGGTTACTTACGACTCAATAAGCATATTTGTATCCCCCTCTTGAAAGATCGTCCTATTCTGCCTTTGTGTGCCTGACCAGAGGGGCACAATAGTCATCCAGTTGATTTTGAGATAATCTACCAGGCTCTGGGGGACTGACAGATCGGTCTGAATCCATTCCCAAAGCGAATCAAACTTAGATTGATCAGATGTCTTAACCCATTCGCGGACGCGCTCCCAAACTTCCGGGAATTCCTCCGTGCGGAAGTGCATCCGGATTGCGCGGAGCACGTGCCACCAACATAATAGCAGCTTTGAATTTGGGTATACAGTGTTGATCGCGTTCATCTGTGCCTTGTCACGATCGCTCATGATAATCGCCAGGTTAACTTCCGGATTACGCGTTTTTACGAAATTGAGAAAGAATTCTATAGTCGCTTCTGTGCCGCTCGATGAGAGCATCCAGGCAACAGGGACGCCTGTCAAGCGGAAATGAATTAGGTATTTCATAAACACGATTGACATAACGCGTACCATGACCCCAGCGATCTCTGGCTACCAGAGTGAATAATAGTAGCCCTACATACTGTGTAGTATTGTGTGTAGCATCAATAGATAGGAAATTTTCTCCAATAAATCTGAACTGGTCCTTCTGAAACCCGGTTTGAATACACAGGACGAAAGTATCTTGCGATAGCTTAGATTCAGGAGGGGGAGGGTCGATCTTGTCCTTCAAGATTACCTCGGCACCATCTTGCTGAAGCCGGGTGGCCCACACCTTAATTGACACCGCGTCGTTCTCATCGAGGCGGATATCTTCATTTTCGACGATCTGGCGGAGGCGATTAATATCACGCGTTGTAATGTAGTGATCACGATCGGTGCGTTTAGTAGTCTCGCGCACACGTTTCAGCTAGATAGGATCTGTGTCAACTACATAGCTAGATAGGCAGCTGAGGAGCATGACTCACAACCTGCCTTTGTGTCGACCCCAATGTGAACAAGATTCATGACCAGGTCCCTGATCTTGTCAGGAAAGCCGGGTAAATCGTAGATTCTCGTCCCTGAGCGGGTGATCGTGCTCACGCTCGTACTCCCCTGAGAATGGTCTCAGTATGCCAATAGAGTTTGATTGTCAGGTGGCAACGGCAACCTGTTTTTTTTGAAGGGATCTTCCTGTTCCCCTCAGCGGGTTCCCCAGATTTGATCTGGGCCTGACTGGCCACCCGTCCATTTGCGCGAGCACCTTAGGACTGCGGCGCGCCCTCCAGATCGGCGAATTAGAGTGCACGACCTTACTCACAATGAGTTCGATAGTGTTCTCCGACTCCTCAGGCTGCACACCAAGCCAGGAACTCTTCTTCATTCGCCCATTCTAGATTCATCTTTCCAATTTTCCGGTCGGATGTAATGCTCCCGTGCCGGTGTGTCGTAGCGGGGTCTTCGATTAAGCGCGTGTCGGATCCTGGTAGTCCGGAACGTGCGGAGGTTTTCGGCAACGGGTGGTCCCACCGCGATTTCAAACGTGGCCATCATCCGTTCAATTTACAGGTCGTAAATGAGTCGAATTGGGTGGGAGGGGGGATAGGAGGAGGGGATTGGCAGCTTGTTCACCCCTCCTCCCCTTGCATTCCACAATCCACACTGGTACACGCGTTGTTTACGCGTTATTTTCATTTATTATTTGTATTTCAATTTGTATTTACTCGTACAAATAGAAGTAATAAGAGTATGCTAAAAAGTAAAGAAATCTGAGTTTGAAGTTGAGTTGCGGTAAAGCGGCCCACTCTCACCGGCGCGTGGGAAGGATGCGATTCGTCAATCGCTGATGGCATGTGCTTTTTACTTTACTGACTTGGAGTGCCTATTGTCATGGCACGTGACTCTTTCTGACTAGAGGGCCTTATTGTCCTCTAGCTCATTGTTTGTCTGAGGTGACGCCATAGTGAGTCATAGACGAGCTATGACTTGGGACACTTATTGTTCCCTGTGACCCATTGTCCTAGTGACTCTATTGTCCTAGTGACGGCTATTGTAGTCGTGACTCTATTGTCCTTTGATACTATAAGTACTAGCCAGTATGGGGCTGTAGGCCTCAGACTTGACTTCTTGTACCATACGGTATATTGAACATAGTAGTCTTTGAACCCCTCCCCTCTGTCTGATCCGCTTAAAGGTCTTTTCTAAAGTCATCTGACTTGTGAAGTGATCTACTCGTCATCAGGAACTCTCTAAGTCCTCTTCGAACTTAGGACTCGTAACTCACATGTGACCAACCTTAGTGTTTTGTCAGCGGACTAGTGTTGACCTTTACCCACACCGGGTGAACGTCCCTACCGTGACGTAACAAGGAGAGACAGCAGTTGATTCACAGGATCTGGGACTGGCAGACTGATGAAAGCAGAGATGAAGATCTCTATCCCAATCGCCACAACTTCCTCATCCACTCAGAAGTCCAAGAAGGTATGCAAGAAACCCCGCATCTACTGCACACAGATGGGACAGCAATGTATCAAGGAAACGTCCAGTCTTATAAACATGTACTCTCCTTATCCCTGAATGCACATCATGCACACCTGTCTTGCCGAAATCAAGAGGGTGCTGCACCTCCAGGATTCGCCCACAACATGGGAGTGAACTTTGTTCATTTCCCAATTAAACATGAGGGAGTCATGAGACAAGCCCGTTTTATCCAAGTCATTATAGGGCCCAACCCCATCATAATTGGCATTATCAATGAGTCCGATCGAACTTATGCCAAACTGTTGTATGTTTATCCTGCTTACACTTACAGAGCAGTGCCCTTGCTATGCAGTGGAAGATATGATCGTCTTCCAGGCATCATTTGAGGATAGAGTGAAAGTCAACAAGGCTCTTGAAGCCTTGAACGATCTATCTCTTCGTGCCAAAGTGCACCACCTTCATACCCTGCAAAGGAAAGGAAGCCAACTCGAACAGTGGTTTTACAAGCTAGAATGAGCTCTGGCGGAGTTGGATAAGGAGCAGGACCAATTGGTAAAACAGCTGGAACAAGCCGGTGCTTTGGATAGGGTGGAGGAAAAGATGGGCAGTTGGATCAAAGGTGCGAGCTCCTAACATGGTTGTCGTGCCTGAAAAGGGGGTGATGATATGGATTGCAAAGAGTATGGAACCTTACTAATACTTATGACCAGGTTAGTAAGAGTATATGTGTCATGGACTTTTATATCAGTCAGCATCAGAATCACATGTCTTTATAGACTGTGAGGTAGTTTAGCTATTTGTTGTATGGATTGGAGAGGAGCTTTAAAGCTGCCTCGATATATGTATATAAGTCATCATATTGAGACCAAGGCTCTTCAGCTTGGTCTTCTTCAATTTCACTTCCGACTTGTATCCTTCCTCTCTCAGCAGGAATTCCATTGCTCATCTTCTCTTCGTCGCTGTTGGCACAAGGACATGCAATATTGTCTTGTTGCCTTGAGTTGTATACCTTTTAAGTTACATACTCATTACGTTTCATGTCACCTCTAAATTGCCTAAGTCAGGCCTACGCCATGAAAGTGTAACATACTTTCCTTTCTAATGCAACTTGTCCTCTTGGTTCCTACTTAGCTTACCACTGTGTGATTACCTTGTGCTTGACTCTTGTATAAAGAGTCTAAGTTATGCTTACCTCTGCAGTGACTGTAAGTTTGGCATGTGATTTATCTCCACATTAGGCTTGTGTATCTGACCTTGGCTGTTACGCTCACATGGGCGTTCATGCGACGTGTGCAAAGAAGTCAAGTGTTTGGGGTAGAGCAATGTCAGGTCAGGACTTCAGTTCAATGATGCACAAGTGACACAAGGAGCAGGGCTCAACTTGGTCCAAGGAAGTGACTCAAAGGTCCTTCTGAATACCAAGGCAAGGCAAAAGACGAAGGCCTGCACGTTCAACCAGAGGTATCCTCAGAAAGGAATCCCCCTAGAGTCTGTGAGACTGAAGTAGAATGTGATTCAAGAAGAAGTCGAGTCTACTGTACAAGCTAGGTATTCTATGACTTATATACTAGTACAGCACCAAATAGTCACAAACAGGTGGTGCAATCCTAGGATCTGGGTCCTAGGAATGAGTCATTGTATAGTACATGTGATAATAGGAATAGAAGGCCATAGAAGGCCATAGAACAAGTCATCAGTCAGCAATGAGTCATAGTAGTAATCAGTCTGAGGTAAGTCTGGCACTTGTATGTATATGGAAGGGAATGAGTCAAAAGATATGTGTAAGTAAAGAAAGTGTCCAGAATCGTAACATTACCCCCCCTTTTGGCTGTGAAGTTGCCTCAACTTCTAATTTGACCCATTGTATGTGCTGTTGAGATCCCAGTTGTTGCCATCTGGTGGAGTTGGCTGGCGGTCCTTGGGACAATTGTGAGTGTGGAGGAATCCGTGGGGACCCCTTTGGGTGCAGTGTCGACATTGAATTGCCTTTGGGCAATTATATTCTTTGTGTATGGCATAGTTGTTGAAGCACTTGCCACAATAATGGGGGCATGTTGTGGGATCAGGTTTGTTGAGAAGGTTGACCACATTCATTCTTTGGAAGATGCACTTGACACCGAAGTGCTGGTTGCTGTTGCACCACCAGCAGTGCTTCTTGACACGTCTAGGACAATTTTGCTTCTTGTGTCCTACTTAACCACATGTTCAGCATGTGTAGCGTGAATGCAGAGTTCCTTCATGTTGACAGGGGTACTCGACAGGTCCCCCAGTATGAATGGCAAGTTGTGAAACATCTGCGCAAGTGCACTGCAGGTACAAGGTGACATATCAATCGGCTAGAGTGTGTACCAAATCTGCCTTTTCCATCCTCTTTCTTATCCTGTTTATCTCCAGATCTGTATCAAACTGAGCATGTTGCAGCTGAGTCAGCTGCTTTTTGACATCCTCCCTTTGTTTCTGCAGTGTGGTCTGCTTTCATAATGCATCTCACAAGCATGACACCTCAGCTTTGATGCATGGGTCACCGAGGTCTTGTACTACCTCATCAATGGTGTATGCTCAAGGGTGCTCATGGCTGAATTGAGCAAGTTGTGCATCTGGGATGGGGATAGGAATGCAAATGGGAGGGTTAGTCGACCTCTTACCACCACCATCCCTTTGGTGCTCTGGCTGAGGCTCAGCAGGGGGCCCCTGGGGTCATCGTCGCTCATGGCGATGGGGGCTCCCTTCCACTCTTTCTTATTCTATTCTACCCGCTTTCGCCACTCTCTGCCCTCAAGAATAGGTGTGGGGCCGCCTCTCATCTCCCTCAACACTCACTTTTCCTGGGGTTGTTGACGAGTCCTAGTGACTTCAACGGCTCACAACATCCTCGCCTCGTTGGCAGGATGTCATCTTTTGCTCACCAGCACAAGAGGGCTGGGGCCAGTGTAACTCTGGCCAGGCTGCACGCATCTCCCGCCATTCCATGATGAATGGGGCCAGTGTAACTCTGGCCGGGACACCTTTTACAGCTGGAGTGGGCCGTCAGCCCCACTCCATTACCCTTCTCTAGTCAACACGGGCCTTGGTGGACCCGTCCTCAACTTTTTGTCCTCAACATCCCTGGGACGTCCTCCCTGGGGTATCGACCTTCTTTTGCCAACAACAGGGAGAGCTTGTGCTTTCCTCCTATTCCCTGTCCGCATCACCACACTGCTCGCCCTTTCCAGGGCATTTTCACCCTCTTTCCCGCACCTGGACGTCATTCCCAGGTTCAAGTTTTATCCGCAATTTAGGGGCTTCGCCGGTCTGCTGTGGTCAAAGGTCGTTTGTCGATCTGCGATCCCTTCTAGACTGGGCTGGGCCGTCTCCTTGGGCTAGGGGGTCTGGGTCTTACTTGGTCTGGGCTTTCCGACACTCCGGGATCGATGGAACTGCACTCTCAAGGCTGTCAAGGACACAGCTTCTGGAGGCCGCAAGTTTGGCTGGCTTTCTCCCTATCTCCACTTTTGTCATGATCCCATGAACATTTTTCTTTTTCCCCTTTACTTTTACTATACGAACTTGGTATTCAACTACTGACGCAACCCTACTTGCATGTGATTGCCTACTTACATGTGATTGTTCCCTCACATGTGATTGCTTAGGACTTTGTAGTGGGTCAGACCCTAGGAGTTACTAGTGGGTTAGGTTTTAGGAGTTAGGTGTGGGTCACTCACCATCTATATAAACCCTCCATAGACTTAGTAGTACTTTAGTTCTGTCTTCGTCTTTTCATCAGCAATACCATTGTCTTCACTGTCTTATCCTGTGTGCCCCTCTCTTCTTCTCATCACCATACTAGGGGAACCCCTTTAACTAGGGTCCCATCACCGAAGTCTTGACTTTTGAACTATATCAATTGTCACACACAGAACCCTCATACCTCTGTTCTTATTTGTGCAAGTCGCACCCAAGGTCCCTGCTGAGACCTTGACAACTTTCTCACAGGGGGTCTTCCTCCCCTCTTCTTTTCACCCACACTATCCCACCATCAAAACGCAGGGCCTCCTCCTAGGCCTTCATCTCCATCTGCAGGGTCACCATGCCCTTACCTTTCCTTTGTCATTACTGCGGCTTCCTCTGGGAGGGTGCCATCCTTTCATTCCCGCTGCTCATTTCTGTTCACAATGCCTCGCCTTTTCTTGCCTTTCGCCTCACCTTACGCTTCTTTGCCCAAAGACATTGTGGACGTACCCACTTCCAGCTGAAACACACCGTGTGATCGTTTCTTTCCGCAGCCTAGTCTCCCACTGAGGGGTGTTGCAAGGACGTTGATGGCTGGCCTGGAGGAGGCGTGAATCGGTCCGGGGTTGGTGGTAATAAGTTTGTGGTCTTAGTAGGGGTCGGGGGTTTAGGGTTGGGTTTGGGGTTGGATTGGGTTGGGTTGAGGGTTTGGAGTTTTACATGGGCATTTACTGTTATCAAATCTGTCTATTTACTTAGATAGGACCGCTCTTATACTTTGTTTACTGCCGCGGAATATAAATGGTTCAAAAAAAAAAAAAAAAAAAAAAGGGAGGGTTAGTGGGTTGGAGATACATGGGTTCAGTGTAAGGGGGTTGATTATGGCCCATACATCCTACCACTTGTTGATTATTGTCATGGTAGAATATGTAAGGAGTGACTATGTAGGTAGGGTTGTCATCAGAACATGGGATCATAAGGGGATAATAATGAATGGAGTGTGGTAAATTTGGGAAGAAGGGGGGGCCAGGGTCGTTGTCATCGTTATCTTGTTCTGGGGCACAATGGTAATTGATAACTTTGTCAAAGCCATTATCTTCTTTGAGTGATGGATATGAATCCCTCTCCTCTTCTTATACCACTGTGGCAATAGCGGTATCATTGTTAATAAGGGTAGGAGATACGGGAGGGGGAGTGTTTGGGGCATAAGGGAATGGTTGAAAGGTAGGGGTTGAGACTTCAGATTCTAGCAACTGGGTGCGATGCATATTGGGTAATCTGATCATGAGAGGAGGAGTTTGGACCAGGACTGGTGCCATGGGGATGACTATGTTCTGGTAGGTGCGATGTTCACCCACAGATTCATACTTGTCTTGAACAATGCCAGAGAGGTTGAAGGATGAAGGAGACATAGTGCTTGTAGTAATGTGAGGGAGAGATGTAAAGGCAATGGGGAATCATTTGGGCCATGGAGTCTTTTCTTTTATGTCCTCTTGGGCACTCCTTCAATGTTAGGATGTAGGCAATAAAAGTTGGCAATTGCAGATTGAGAGTGGGTCAGGTTTTCCTGAGGTTCCCATATGCTGTCACTCATGGGGAATCCTTTCCACTTGATAAGGAAATGGAGCTTGCGTCCTCAGCCTTGTCAGTGTGAGTCTAGAACTTGCTCCACTTCATATTCTTCTTCTCTGTTGATAAGCTCCAGTAATGGTCGGGTAAAGTTCGGCCCATGTAATGCTGTCTCCTTATAGGGTGTCAGGAGGTTAGTGTGGATCACTGGGTGTATCTTCCATTGGCTTGGCAGGTCTAGTTCATATGATACATGTGATAAGACCTTCTTGATGGGGAAAGGTCCGTATCTCTTGGGTGCAAGTTTGGAAGTGGGGTAGTGAGTACGTAAGTTTACGCCTTCAAGCCATACCATGTCCCCTTCTTTGTATGGAGTAAAGTTGCACTTGCCTCATTCAGCCATAAGTACTTGTGCATGATTGATGCATTCTTGCACTTTCCTTCTTGCTTCCTTCATGTCTTCAATCCTTTTGTCCACAGCTGATGTGTTTGTTATTTCTTCATTCCCTGTTGCTCTTGGTGTCCAGCCCATAAGCAACTTGAAGGGAGATTGTTTTGTTGTCACATTCAGCCAGCTGTTATGTGTGAACTGGGCTATAGGAAGAAGGTCGGCCCAATTATCTTGCTGAACATTGCTCCAATGATGAAGATATTGTTCAAGCCATTGGTTGGTGCATTCTGATTGTCCATCAGTTTGTGGGTGGTATGCTGATGAAATGTTCTGCTTGATGTCCAATGTTCGACATAAATTGTGCATGTAGGTTGAAATAAAGTGTGGATCCCTATCTGTGATCATTTTTTTTGGTAATCCATAGTGTGGGTAGACGTGTCGAAGGTAAAGTTGCGCTACTCCTTTAGCTGTGATTGTTTCATTACAGGGAATGAATATAGCTGCTTTGGTACAATCGTGGTCGGTGATGGTGAGTATCATATCAAACCCTTTTGAAGTTGGTAATTTTGTAATAAAATCCATAGTGACTATTTTGAATGGTTGCACCTCCAGATTAGTAGTAATGGGGAATAGTCATGGTTTTTGCCTGTGAGTGTTGATTTTATAGGCTTAACAAATTGTACATCCCTTGACATATTCCTCCACATCTTCCTTTTGGCGCAGCCACCAGTACTGTTCTTTGAGAAGGGTGTACATGTTGCCAATTCCTGGGTGTCCACAATGAGGGGGATCGTGAAAAAGGGAAATTACCCCCCTCTTAAGTTTGATGTTGCCCTCAACATTGGCAACTCAGGCTCCTTCATGACACCACATTTTGATGTCATCTTGGTAAAGATTGTAAGCATTGATCCACTCTGGTTTTGGCATATTGTGGTGGTTTAATTCACTCCACATTGACAGTTCATCTATTGATTTGTCTTCTGTTCCTGCCAAATTGATGAATAACTCTTCAGGGAGTACAGTGATGTCATCATTGTCTTCTTCCCCTTCATCATAATCACTTCTTCTTGATAATGTGTCAGCCCTTGCATTCTTTGTTCCGCTGATGTGTTTGAGAACAAAATTGTATTCTTGTAGTTCTTGAAACTTGCGTGCAACTCTTCTACTGATTTTTCTTGGCTCCTTCCAGTAGATGAGGTTGGTTTGGATGGTATGAATGGTGATGATGTGAGGGGATCCTACAAGATATGTTCTCCATGTTCTAAGAGCTTTGACAACCGCTAACAATTCTTGGTCATATATGTCATAGTTTCACTCAGTTTGAGTGAAACTTTCTGAGAAGAATGTGATGGGATGTGTCTTTTTGTTGTTGCCTTCTTGATTGAGTACTGCTCCAATGGCAAATCCAGAGGCATCGACTTCTATTTTGAACAGTGTGTCTAATTTGGGGCATTGAAGTACTGGTGCTTCACCAATTTGTCTTTTCAGTTCTTCAAATGCTTTTTGACATACTTTTGTCCACTGCCATGGCATATCTTTCTTGGTAAGGTCATTGAGTGGTCACGTGATAGCCAAAAATCCCATTATGAATTAACAATAGAAGTTACAGAATCCTAGGAATCCGCAGACTTCCTTAAGATTTCTGGGTGTCGGCCATTCTCATACCCCTTGCACCTTGACTGGATCCATCTTTACTTGTCCATTGCTGATGATAAGCCCAAGATATTCAACTTCTCATGCTTTGAATATGCATTTTTCTGGTTTGAGGTATAGATCATGTTCATCAAGTTGATCCAACACTTGATGTACCAGTTGTCAATGTGTAGTGAGATTGTCAAGTATGGCGATAAGGATGTTGTTCATATAAATTACTACCCATCCTTGTGGAACCAGATCTTAAAAAATGATGTCCATCATTGTTTGAAAGGTGCTTGGTGAATTCATGAGTCCAAAAAACATAATGCAAGGCTCGAAGAGCCCTTTGTTGGTTTTGAAAGTGCCTTTCCATTCATCTCCCAGTTTGATCCGTACATTGTTGTATCCCCATTGAGTGTTAAGTTTGGTGAAGACTTGCACTTCCCTCACTTTGTCAATGAGTTTGGGAATGAGCAGGAGTGGGTAGCAATTCTTCACAGTTAAGTCATTGAGTTTTCAATAGTCTTGAACTGTTCTGAGTTTGCCATCTTTCTTTTTGATGAAAAAGAAGGGTTGTAATGCCACCACAGGGGTGTTAAGTGCGACGTGCATGTTTTATGTTATGAACCTGCCTGCACAACCCATGGATACAAGACCATGAGGAATGACTAAGCAAGAGTTATGGCACATGGCATGGGAGCGGATAGACGAAGACTCTTCAGATAAAGGAGAAGAAGAAGAAGTCCAGCAAATGTTAGCCGACTGGGTGTCAAGTGATAAAGATGACAACAACACCTTCATTGGAAGATTAGTAGTCACGTGATCAAGTCACGTGATGAAACCTAGAAGGTTGTGGAAGGTTGTGGAAGGATCAGACATGTGTTTGATGGCCCTGACAGGTGATGGGTCTTGTGGTTTCTTATCTGATGGATGTGGCATGTGTTTCGCCTCATTATTGTCTCATGATTGCCTCATGGATCAGTTCCTGACTGTATTGTTCTGATGGACTTGTTCTATGTTTCATCCTTATCATTGATATCTTATTGGTTCCCTTACTTTAGTTTCATATTCAGAAGGAGTTCTAATACTAGATCATAGTAGTATAAGTACTGCACTACCTTCACTTGTATTCAGTAGCTTTAACTTCTTGGATAATCAGCCTAGTTCCTTGTGGATTTCTCCCTTGCTTGAGCTTCCCTCCACTATAGTCCTAAAGCGGGATTCTCTCTATTCATATCAACTCTAATTCCTGAAGGAGGATGTCAATGCACCAACAGTCGTATTCCATCAGGTCGACTTATGAAAGGCTTTCCTCTTCATCAAATACAAAGGACCACACGCCTTAGTCAGGCAGATGTTTAGCTGAATGCAACATTTTAAGTCAACTGCAGGTAATGGGAGTAGAGTGAGTCAGTTAAGACTCAGTTCAGGGATGAACAAGAGTTACTTAGGCTCCTGATGCCTAAGAACTATAGTAGGGAGAACATAGGCTCAAGCACAGAGAGTAAGAAAATTCAGGGACTCAAATGCAGAGGCGAGTCAAAGATGGTCTTTGTGAGTCAATGATGTGGTATTACACAAGAAGTCAAGACTACCATACAAGCTAGGTAGTATGAGACTTATATACAAGTACATGATGTTTGTTAGTAGCAAACATAAGGCGTGATCCTAGGATACAGGTCCTAGCAAGCTATCAAGGCATAACTAAGTAAAGAATACACATAAATCCCATGGGATCACATGTGCATCAGATATTGTCTGTGGATTCTAGAGACAAGGGTTGAGAAGCGCAACACATGGGACCGTATAGTAATTGCAATATCAATTAGAAGGTCGAATCAGAAGGGATGATAAGGGGCGCAAATGATAAGGAAGTAGGGTAAGGGAAAATTGTAACAAGGGTGATAAATAGGGAGATTTTGAAGGTCTAATGTATCCCTTCTTCAGTTGTTCTTCAACAAACTCTTCCAGTGCTTTGTCTTTGACCTGTGTCATAGGGTAGATTTTGCAATCTATGGTAGTGGGTGCATTAGGTACAAGGTCGATTGCGTGGTCCCATGGTCATGGTGGTGGGAATTGTTGTGAACTTCTTCATCAAAAACCTTGCGATGTCAATGATACTCTTCTGGTACTCTTTCTTCAAAAGTTTTGATGGTTTTATCTGGGGCTTTCTGTGCTAGTTCTGAAGCCATGGTGGTTTTATGCAGGTGTATGACCTCGTCAGGAGTTTCTTCTATTTGCTTCTCCCATTGTTCCTTGGTTATGATCCTTCAATTGGCAACAGATACATATCCCAAGCTGGTAATGACTACTGGTTGAAATTCTTTGTTGAGGGTAGCATCCTTTCAGTGGATACTGGGTTCAAAAGCAGTTAGTCAGGGATATCCAAGGATAACTTCATCAGATCCTAAGTTTGTAATGAGGAATCTGAGCGTCTTGGTCTTGTTGCTGGTTGTAACTTTGAGGTCTGTGAATTGAGTAATTTCCCCATCTTGATTATGGGTTCTGTCAATGTTTCATATTTTGATGGGTTGTGTTACTGGAAGTGTGGAAATTTTAAGTTGATTTATCAGGTTTTTACTGATAAAGTTGTCTGTGGCTCCTGAATCGATTAGAACTTGTCTTTTGGCCATCACATGTGCAGATTCAAAAAGAACTGGAATTTGCATAGATTGATATCTGCTATGGTACATGCTAATCTTCATTGCTTTAGCCCAGGCTGCAGGGTTCAAGCATTGGAAAAACCCTGCTTTCCAAACAGTTGTTCTTCAAGAGCTGCTTTGACATTGTTGGAGTCAGCTTGCATAGCAGCAATATAAGCCACAGCTTTCTCTAAAGGCTTCATGTTAGACATTCCTTCTACTTTAACAGTGATGACAACATTTGGGGTGATTTGAGAGGTTGATGCAACCAATGCTTGAGTGTTTTATTCAGGGCAGAAGTGGGAGATATGTCCTTTGTTTCTGCATTGGAAGCATCTTCCTTCTTCTTGTTGATGTTGTTTTTCTTCATCTGTCATTGTAGCTCTGGCACAGGTTCTTCCAATATCCATGGCATTGGGGTTTTGATTATTGGTGTACATGTTTCTGTGCCATTGTTCTTAGTGAGGATTATTGCTATTTTCAGCTTGCAAAGGTGGCTTTGGAGGAGGTTATAAATTCTTTGCTGTTTGACAGCAGCTTCAGTCCAATCACACCAGTTGACCGGTCGATGTTGATGAAGTATGCTTTCCATCAATTTAAAAGGTAACCCTTGGGCATATAGGTTGAGGGTTACTTCTTCATCGAGTGTGTATCTGGCTTTATTGGCTAGACTGGCAAATTTGGCATTATAGTTGTTGATGTTTCCTCCTTCCATCTTTAATTTGGAAATGTCCATTTGCGCCTTCTGTCTTTCTGAGGTGTTGGTGTAGGTGCAGCGGAATCAAATCTCTACTTCGTTCCACAAGTTTTCTTCATTTGGTGCCACCCCCATAGTGATTTGGTTGTTGAGCCAATTAACTTGCTCTTGAACCCAGTCTTGAACCAATGGTCCTCAAACATAGGATAGGAAGGTCATAGCCCTTTGATAAGGGATATGGAGTATCGCTGCTGTTGAATTCATACCTCAATAGATGGTGAAGTCAAGGAGAAAGGCCTTGCTTTGTCCACGGTCTCCATTAAATTCGGCAGGGGGATTTCCTCTGAGTTTTCTGTTAGGTGGTCCTCCTCCTGCTGGAGCTCTGCCTGCTGGTGCAGCACTGGGTGCTGGTGCACCTCTGGGTACACCTCCTCCACCACCACCACCACCACCTCCACCACCTCCTCCACCACCTCCTCCACTGCCTCCTGGGGCTGGGGCAGGGGCTCCTCCTCTGCTGCTGCCTCTGAGGGGTGCAGATGGAGTGGTTGTACTGGTCGAGGCTTGTGTGGTTTGTGTTTGCAACATGTCTGGTACTGGGTTGTTCTGTTGGGGTGGTTCTTCTGGTTGAATAGTATCTTCAGATACTTGTTCTGGTGGGTTGGGGGGAATGCCAAATAGGCTTCTTTGTGATCTGTGTGGGCTGGTTTGATACTGGTTTGGTGCAAGCTGGAGCATGAACCACTTGTGGTCTGTTTTGCTTTGTGCTACAATTGCCCACTTCTGGAGGTGTTCAAGGTATTCAACAGGTGTGTATCCCGAAGTTCAGTCATAGATGCAGTATCCTTCCTTATCCCCTTCTTCAACCCAGACAACTGTTCCTTTGATTTTATTGGAAAGAGTGTCTTCTTGGGTTCATTTGATGTATTCTGGCTGAAACTATGCTTCTGCACAGCCTTTTCCTTTCTTTGGGGAAGCCACTGTGGTTTGGAGTAGAGACTCAACTTAATGTTATGCTTACATGGGTGTTCATGCAACATGTGAAGAAGTTAAGTGTTTGGGGTAGAGTGAAGTTGGGTCAGGACTTCAGTTCAATGATGCACAAGTGACACAAGGAGCAGGGCTCAACTTGATCCAAGGAAGTGACTCAAAGGTCCTTCTGAATACAGAGGCAAGGCAAAAGACGAAGGCCCACACGTTTAACCAGAGATATCCTCAGAAAGGAATCCCCCTAGAGTCTGTGAGACTGAAGTAGAATGTGATTCAAGAAGAAGTTGAGTCTACTGTACAAGCTAGGTATTCTATGACTTATATACTAGTACAGCACCAAATAGTCACAAACAGGTGGTGCAATCCTAGGATCTGGGTCCTAGGAATGAGTCATTGTATAGTACATGTGATAATAGGAATAGAAGGCCATAGAAGGCCATAGAACAAGTCATCAGTCAGCAATGAGTCATAGTAGTAATCAGTCTGAGGTAAGTCCAGCACTTGTACATATATGGAAGGGAATGAGTCAAAAGATATGTGTAAGTAAAGAAAGTGTCCAGAATTGTAACATTGGCTCATTCACTTCAAATCTTTACTTTGTTCTTTTCACAAGTTGTAGCTGATAGTCATCCACTACATTTGTAGTAGCCCAGAACTTGCAAACCATAGTGACTTGTGAGAATCAGAAGAAGAAGAATATTGTTGAAGCTGTTCTCCATTATAGAGATTTTTGAGAATATAGCCATTGCATGTTTGAAGCTGATAGGTGTTTTTATCAGTGATGTCTTGAATTAGGAAGGGGCCATCCCATTGTGGGTGGAGTTTTGTACCAGCTTTATATCACTGTTTCACTACATCTCCAATACCAAGACCTTGTTCCTGGTATTGTTCTTTACAGTGGGACACTTCCTTTTCCATTTGTGTGTTAGCTTTGACATTTGTGGCTTTCTGGAATTGAGCCAGATCTTATATATGCTTGAGTTGCTGCTTCTGGATTGCCCCAATTTCTTCATCCATTGGATTTCATAGGAGTGCCTTGCAGATCCTTACACTGGGTAAGTGGGCCTCTCTTCCATACATTAAAAAGAATGGTGACACACCCATAGATGAACTTATGTGCAATTAATGGGCAAGTAGCGCATCTGGAAGAAACTTGTCCTACTGTTCCTGCCTCTGCAGGGCAGTCATCTTTGCCAACATCTGAATCAATATATCATTAAACCATTTAAGCCTTCCATTAGTTTGCGGGTGGTAGGGAGTGGTATGAGAGTGCAAGATCCCAAAGCAATGCAAGGCATTTTGCATCTGGTATGACAAGAATTCTTCTTCATTATCCATTAACACTGTTGTAGGCTTTCTATAGGTGAAAACAATATAATGCAGCATTTCAATGATGGCTTCACTGGCTTGATGTGGTATTGCTTGTGTGATGGTCCAATTAGTACCAAGGTCTATAGCAGTGAGTAAGTATTAATTTCCCTGGTGCATCTTTGGTAATGGTCCAATAAAATCAAAAGCCCAAGCATCACCAGCATCCACTCACAGTATTGGATGGAGTGGTTGAGTTGGTGTGGGATTGCATTGAGTGAACTGGCACTGGTTGCACACCCAAATTGTATGTTTGACAATCTCCTATGCATATAGAATATTAACTTACATCTTTATAGCAGCTAAGGTTACTTTGATCCCTAGATGTCCTAGTTCCTGATAAAGAGTATGGATGACTTCCTTGGCTGCTCCTTGAGTGGTTGGGACCTCTATTTTAAATGGTTCATTCCATCAATCCTAAAGCATTTTACATAAGATGTTATTTTTCAGAAGGTATGCCCCATTCCCTACTTTTGCTGACTCTTCTCCTTATTGTAGTCTTCTTTAATATTTGGTAAAAGTTTGAAAGATGGCACTCCAGTCTTTTGGTTTGTTAAAGGGGTCCATTGGCACTGCAAAGAGGGGTGTGAGGATTTCCAAGTTAGGTATGTTGGGGTGACCTTTCCTTTGTGAGAGTGCATTAGCCACCAACTGATGTTTTCCAGGTCTATAGACAATTTCAACATCAAAATGAGCAATATTGTCCATGAAATGTGCAAGGCATTGCCCAAGATTTTTCTGTGTTAGAAAATACTTTAGCAATTCATGATTAGTGCATACAAGGATGGGTGATCCTTCAATATATCCCCTCCATTTATGTAGGGCATATACAATTGCAAGCATCTCTTGCTCTTGCACAGAATATCTTTGTTCTGTGGGTGTCATTTGTCATGATTCAAATGCAATGGGCCATAAGTTCTTCTCCTTAAATTTGAATCATTCTTTTTGCTCACCAGCCTCTGCTCCTTGTTCCAGTGCAGGAGACACTTTGTTTGTCTGCTATAGAACAGCTCCAAGACAATTGCCAGAAGTGTCTGTGTCTATCACAAATAGTCACCAAGGTGTGGGGTGAATGAGTAAGTCAGTGGAGGTCAATGCTTCTTTTAGTTATTTTATTGCTAACTCACAATCACCATCCCATTGAATAGGAGCTCCTTGTTGGGGGTTTCCTTCCAGAAGTTGATATAAGGGGCTGGCTGTCTTTGCAAAGCCATGTATAAATTGCTAATAGTACCCTGCAATATTTAAGAAGCTGTGTACTTCCAAAATTATGATGCATAAGGGCCACTGCAAGATAGCTTCTACCTTTTCAGGATTTGGTTGGAGACCTTCACCTGAAGCAATATGTCCCAGGTAAAGTATTGAAGGGTGGCCCCACTCACATTTTCTCTTATTCAGGATAAGGCCATGCTTCTGGAACTTGTGAACTACATTCAGTATGTGTTTTATGTGTTCCTTTTCTGTTTTTGAGAACACAATGACATTGTTCAGATTGATGAACAGCATAGGTAGAAGGAAGCTTATACTCACAGTAAACAAGAGGACTGTGGTGAGATATAAGAGCAGTGCAGGGAAGCAGAGGATCTTGCAGTGAGAGCTAGTAGGAATGTCTGATATCACAGAGTGAGAACTGTACTCATATTAGAGTGGTAGATGACTAACCTGATATCACAGAGTGAGAACTGTGGTATCAGGGTGTATATGGTGGACTACTTATACATCTAGAGACAATAGACCTTGTACTACAATAGGAGACAAGGAAAGTGTCATACATTAAGTAGAAGTACAATAAGTCCCTAATACAATAAAGGGTGAAAAAAAGGAAGTGTACTTTAGACAATAAGTACAAGGAGTGTGAAGAACAAAGGTATATCATAATAAGGATATAACAAAAGGAAAGTCCTAATGCGTACTATAATACCAAGTCCTTGTGATTGTTTTGTACATATGATGTCATAGATAACAAGTCTGAGATTGTAAAGATCATAATAATCTAATCTACATAAGTCCTGTATATCTAATCTTATCTAAAGCAGTCCATATCTGCATAAGTTCATTGAGCTGCTAAGTGCGCACAGGTCACTTATCAACACAGATATACCATGGTGCAATGATCAATGAAGTCCTTCAAGATATTGTTCATCATGCACTGGAAAGTGGTGGGTGCATTTGTTAGAATGTGACCTATATAGGGCCCTAGAGTCACACAGGACACAAGGGGACTGCAGAGGAGGATATAAGACTGTATTGATTAATGTAAGAGAATACTACTCACCTGCAGAGGAGGACATAAGACTAAGGGATATTTTTCTGTCCTCTGCAGGATATATCGACCTGACTAAGCTACCTAAATAAGGAAATACCAAAAGGAGCAATGTATAGACACATAAACACACTATAGTGGATGCTTTACCAACAAATAACACTCCCCCATGTCTGTGCATGTCTCCAGTACATGTCATGACAGTACAAATTTATTTTCTTTCTCATCACATGACCTCTCCATTTGCCTCACCCCTTTCCTATTTATGTTGCGTTCTTATTGTTTGACTGCACATGGCCCTGGGATAGGCATGTGCTTTACTATATGACTAGGAGTGCCTATTGTTCATGGCATGTGACTCAGTATGACTAGGGGACCTTATTGTCCTCTAGTGTACTATGTTCTTTGGTGACATCATAGTTCGTCTCTGACTCACTATGACTATGGACACCTATTGTTCCTATTACCCATTGTTCAAGTGACCTTATTAACCTTGTGATGGCTATTGTCTATGTAACTCTATTGTTTTTATAGTCTATAAGTACAGACCCATCTTGAACCCTAAGCCTTAGACTTGACTTCTTGTATCCTATGGTACATTGAACATAGCAGTCTTCAAACCCCTCCCCTCTGTCTGATCTGCCTAAAGATCTTCTCTAAGTCATCTGACTTGTGAGGTGATCTACTTGTCATCAGGAACTCTCTAAGTCCTCTTTGGACTTAGTACTCAAACACTGATCCAGACCACTTGTGTTTTGTCAGTGGACTAGTGTTGACCTTTACCCATGTTGGGTGAACATCCCTACCATGATGTAACTGTACACTAACTAAACAAACCAAGCATTGTGGCACACTTCTGCACCTTGAATTGGTCAAGAGCCTTGGTGAAGATGTCAGCAGCCATCTTCTCAGTTGCTACAAAGCTAGGACTGATAAGATCATCTTGAACAGCATCCCTAGTGTTTCGGGGGCTACTGGAGCTGGAGCTGAGCTGAAGCTGAGCCACCTGAGCTGGCCCAGTTAACTTACCAGGCCAAGCCAAGCCTCTGGGCACTACCTCATATGAGCTGGGCTGGCCAAACACCAGCTTCCTCCAGCTTGGTCACAGCTTCAGCTTGAAGCTGGCAGGTTTTTTTTTGAACCCATTTTCTGTGTGCCTTGGGGTTCTGAACCATGAAGCACTTCACTATAGTACAATGTATTCATTCCTGTGACAGCGCGTGTAATTGAATTCCTTTGCCAATAAATGATTCTCTCCCCTTCTGCTGGTGGGGATATTCCACTACCCAACTGGTACTAAAAAAAGTGTTACTACTGTGCATGCACGCGGTCCCTATTCCTCTTCGCCCCCTCTAGTTCTCCTTCCTCCACTCGGGCCAGAGGGAAGCTGGAGTCTGCCTACTATAAACCTTTAACGATCAATCAGCAGCACAAACAGAATATGACTCATATACAGAGCATAGGTCCGACACCAAACTACAACAGTACTGGCCTACATGAACGCTATACACTGAAAGACTTGAAAGACTGCAGTGAATTTATTTCCTAGGCAAGAATGTAGGAAGTGGGCATGCGAAATATGTACCAGAAGATTGAGTTGTTGTGCAGGTCGAAGAGTGAAGGCTAATGATTGTAGTTAGTACTGGTTATGCATTCTCCATATAGCAGGGGTTTACTTACACCTGATCATTGAAAACATGTGTATAGCCCACACAGACTGGGGAGTGAGCAGGGGGTAGTGTATTGTCAGGGTGGTCAGTCTCGGCTGCCAAGCACTGTGAGAGGATGGAATGAAGATATTGATAGTCCAGCTTCTTGTTGAAGCCAAGGGAATGGACATAACTGACGAATTTGCAGAAGGGAGTGGGCAGACCTTTGGACAGCTCTTCTACCGTGATTGACTTCTTCTGGAGGACTGCCCCCTGATCGTCATAGGTGGAAATTGTCATGATCCGCCTCTCCAAATCATTTTTCCTTTCTCTTTTCCCCCTATCTGTGACATCGATTACTTGATCCTTGATATAACTCATCTGACTTGTACGATTACTCAGCTCTAGTACCACGCTGATTCATCTTCAGGGCTTGATTACTCATTCTCTTAGATTGATTATTCATCTTCTAAGACTACGCTTACTCATCCCCTACTTCGATTACTCAGCATAGTATTATCGCCTTAGTAAGGATTCAACTCCTAGCTATATAAACCCTGTGTAGATGCAATAGTTCTCTAGTTCTGTCTTCGTCTATACTTCAGCAATATCAACTGTCTTGTTCACCAAACCTCTGTGTGCCCCTCTCTACCTCTCATCACCATACTCAGTGTCTCTTAATTGAGGTCACTACATCGGAGCCTTGGCCTTTGTGCTATAACAATTGCCACACACAGACTTAGTATCCCATTGCAGTGCAAGTCGCACCAAGGTCCCTGCTGAGACCTTGACAGAAATGGTTGTTCAAGGTAATTTACCGCGTGCTGAATAAATGATGGTATAGGCAAGGGACTCCAAGTCATCACGATGTGATTGGGCATGCCCTTGCTGACCATTGATGGATGTAAACGGAAGAGTACCGACTATCGAGTGATCCATGGTGTATGGAATGTGTAAATAAGTCGTGGGATTGTGGAATTGTCGTGCCAAGCCGAAGTTGATGAGGAAGACAGCGGGGTGAAGGCTATCCACTTGGACCATAAAGTTTCCTGGCTTGATGTCACAGTGGATGTAGTGTCAAGTATGTAGTGACTCAACTGCTGAGAGCTGTGCGTGCAAAAGAAAGTTCAGTAGAATGTTTTCACATACACAAAGAAACAAGAACACACCATTTTATTTTATTTTATTTTATTTTTAAAACCATGTTTAACAAGGGACAGTACAATACGTATAAGAACTTGTGACTAGGTATGCCGACTACTCTGTATGTAAACTCCAGGGGCTCACCAGTGGTAAAATATGTAGCCTAGCAGAGGTCCCACACTCAAAATGGGCTAAAGACATACCAGCGCACCTTCTACCAAATGTCAGATGTTGGCCCTGTGTTGCCTTCCAGACCCCCACACTAGTTCCTAACTCTTGAGTCCAGCCCTCACCAACCGCAGTTAAGGGGGTGAAAGGATAGCTACTTCCCCAAGGGCAGGCATTCGTGGAGAGCATCTCTAGCAAAAAAGGAAAAGGTCAGTGGGAGACAAGGGTAAGTAGGCCAGGAATAACAACTAGTTAAAGCAGGGTAACAAGTAATGAGGTTGTCACAAGCACGGAGAGGCACTCACTACTGGCCCAGGGTTAAGGAAGGAACACCCTCTCAGAGGACAATAGGTAAAGACAGTTAGGTA
Source organism: Lactarius psammicola (assembly GCA_025769895.1). NCBI lineage: Eukaryota > Fungi > Basidiomycota > Agaricomycetes > Russulales > Russulaceae > Lactarius > Lactarius psammicola. The sequence goes on along the minus strand of WTXK01000040.1, from coordinate 106,664 downwards.
AGGAGGTCCACCCAATTAAAAGCTGACCATCGGATGCGGAGAATAAAGATAAAATGTCCTGAAACATAAGTAACAAGGCATGAGGTCCATAAGGGTGGGAGGAAGGCCACCCTAGTATAGTAAAAAAGGAAGAAACCGGATCCAAGCTGCACACGTGGCCTCCATCAGCTGTGTCTTTGACAGCTGTGGGAGTACGAAGTCCATCGATCCATTGGGGTCGGAAACACTGATTTCAACAACTCCAAACACGTCCCAGACCCACTTACCCAAGTTCCCCAAGGCAAGGTACGCAGAGGTTCCCCAAAACCCCAGTATGCCAGCCAGGTACTAAATGTCAGTGGGGAGTTTAAGGGGAAAGAGGAGAGTGGTATCGGCAGAATCCTAGCCACCAGAGATGGCCCTGTCCAACCAAGAAGGGGTCACAGAGCAACAGTGAGGGGCATCAATGTTTGGCGGTTCCAGACAACCTGATTGCATGTAGTGTGAAGGACTCACTGACTTAGTGAGGCCGTTTACGCTTGGAACTCGGAAGGGGATGACGAACAATAGGGAAGAGGAGGAGGGTGACTAGGAGGAACAGAAGTAGGGGCTTGAGCACGAGCAGGACTGCGAAGGGAAGATTCAATTCAATGGTGGTAGAAAAGAAGGGACAGGGGAGTCTAGCAAGTGATTGTCACAAGTGGACAGTCTGAGGGCTGTCCGTAGTATTAGGCTAGCTTATATACCTAGTTACATGGTCTGTGCGCAGTAGAATACTCTGGAATACAGTGGAAGCATTATAAATAGTATCCAATGGCGTTAGTCTCTCTTAGGTCTCGTGACCTTCTCCGCAGTACATCCTGTAGAAGCCGGTAGAAGGCTATAGAAGGTCGTAGAACCTTCTAATACTAATAATAGATCCTTGTTTACCTGTTAGTAATTTGTTTGGACTCTGTCCACAAATAATAACAAGTTAAATCATCCAAAAACATCAGGCGACAATGAAAATGCGATATTGTGGACGCCTCTACTCATCACTTTTGCGCAAACGGACATGGTGGGACCATAGAGCCCAGGTTTCCTACTATATGGGAGGTGGAACCAAGGGTCCTAGTTGGACAACTTGATAGTACCCTTTCTTTGAGTGTGGCAAGTACTATTGATAGTATGTTGGTATAACTAAGTCATGAACGCGGCATACTAGTTCATGACATGTAGAGGGTAGAAGACCCAGGGGTGAAGGCCCGGGCCAGATGGTGAGGGAGGAACGACAGTGAAGAAGTCCCAGTCGACAAGTGAGATGGTGACCACAGGGGTGAAGGCCTGTGTCAGAGGGTGTTGAATGAGGGCATAAGAGCCCCGGGTTAGAGAATGGTGACCACAGGGATGAAGGCCTGTGTTAGGAGAGGGAGTGGTGGCCCCAGTGTGGAAGCCATGTGGAAGAGGGGTTGAGGATGGTGGAGCAGCCAAAGGACAGTGGCTCCGAGAGAGTAAGGGGATGACTGTGAGGAGGTCCAAATGGTGGGGACATCAAAGGACGATGGCCCTGGAGAGGAAGATTGGACAACGCCAGCGACAATGAAGTCTGATAGGTTAAGAATGAGGGGAAGGGGGCCCCCATCATCTTCAATGATGACCCCAGAAGCCCCCAGCAAACCTCAGCCAAAACACCAGAGCTCTAGGGAGATGGTGGTGGTAAGAGGTCAAGAAGGGATGAGAACACACCATTTGGGAGGCGTAACAGAAGGTCTTGTTGTGGTTGACCCGTTGTTCACTAACCAGGTCGCCAAGCGAGGTTCCAAGATGTTCCAGGACGATAATGTCATATGGGCCTTCCTTCCCATACCAGTGTACTGGAGAGATGCCTGTGCCACCAGCAACCTTCGTATACACATTGAATTCATGGCTGAGGCCTGCCAAGGGTGAGTGGTCCAAACGCCCTATCTTCAGCACAATTTCAGCCCCCGTCCTGATGTCTCTCCCTAGATAGACGCTCCCTAGAGAGTCCAGAAGGTGTGTCAAAGAAACTTGAGTGTTGGAGTCAGCTCACCAGATCCACCAGAACCAAGTAATTTTCCAATTCTGTACCAGCCATCGACATGCACGAAATCTAGTTGGGGAACAGATTGTTTTTCAGAGCTTTTCTGTGGATTTTGAAGGCGCATGGTTGTCAACATGGGCACAAACAGAGGGAGAAGGGAAGTCAGGTACTGTGAGGTCAAACATCACACGTGTGCTTGCATTCAGAACTCCAATGTCAGCTCCAATGACAACGTATTGTATAGTCCAATCCTTTCTGAGGAATAGTAGATATGTAGTTAACATTCATGCACGATTGTAGGTACTAAAATCATTCAACATGTTATCCAACGCTGCATCAGGATCACCCACAAAGAGAGCACCAAGGAGATCTTGAGCTGGCTGCGACACCCTACTCATAGCCGCTTCTGATGTGAACCACCTGTCCATGAAGTTAAGGCATTCTTTCTTGAGTGAAAATTTGAGTATTTGAAGGGCCTCCATGAGTACAGGGCTGATCCGGTTTCATTTTGTGGTATCCATCTCCTTTGCCGATGAAAACATGCATTCATAAGGTACAGATGTCACCTGGATCGGGAGATAATCCATGGCCATTTCAAACAGTGTCGGGAACTCGGTCTTATTGGCCTATTCACAGTGTGAGTCAGAACTCCAAGCCACATTAATCAATAAGAATTACCTCCTAGAACCACAGAATGTCGGTCTCCTCAGAAGAGATCTCACCAAAAACATACTTCTGGAACTTGGCTTCCACAGTCAACACATGAGAAGAGCACTTCCTTTCATATGCCGAACAATCTACTTCAAATCGTGTTGGAAGTGGTCTACTTTTAGAAACTGGAGCAGATTGAGCAGAGGAATCAAGAACTTCAGTTGCAGCTGCCAGCGATTTCTGGCCATGGTAACAGTTCATCTGCATGAGATAGCTGAGATAAGGGATGCCAATGTAGAAGTAGATTGTGCTTATGAGTTTCAAAACGATATCCTTTGCATTCTGGATATATTTAGTTTCCCATTTGCTTTGGATCCACAAGAAGCGCATTGCAGGATTGAGGAATCTGTCGTCGCAATGAGTGGCTGTCCTGGGTCAAGTAGCTGCCAGGGACTCACCATCAAAACCACTTCTAACCCTTCAAGGAACTCCCAATCTGATTCCAACAATTTGCAAGTAGAGAAGTCAGCTAATTCAGTTTCAAAATACCGGTCGATAGCCTGCGTTCATATAAAATCAGTATCCACTGTCCAGCTAGTGAGGCAAACGAACCGGCCGAAGTTGTCGTAGACATTGCAGCATCATATAGACTGGAATCCCACCTTGTTCTCACGTCTCTCAGAGGTTGTAGCTCTGAGACTTGGACCATAGTACACCTGCCATCGTTGTCCCTTGTGGTGAACCAACTATGTTGGTTTCCATCTTGGACAAATGTGCAAAAGCCTTCCCTGCATTGGTCAGAAGAGCGTAAGAGATGGTCGACCCTTCAAGCATGCCTGAGGGGGTCCCATTTGATGCCCTACAACCAAGACCTAAGTTTAGGATTGCCTTCGTCATTATAGTCGGCAGTCAGTTCTAGACTGTCAATGTCACGATTAGAGTTGCCATCATCTGACTCATCATCAGAGTTGTCACAAACTGCATGACTTAAACCAGTGGGTTCTTCAAGCTCGGGGAGATACACTTTGGAAGTAGAGGTCACAGATGCAATGATATGAGAAGAGCAGATGTTGATTATATGTGCGTAACATTGGACGTGATGGTTCAAGTGGTCGAAGCTGATGTTAATGGCCGTCTCACATTCAGCGAGCAGAGACTCCAGCTCTTGCATAGCTACAGCGTTGTTCTCGGCATTGTTCAGTGTGAAGTGGCCAATCTAATGAGGAGTTAGACATCAGAGAAAAGAGACAAGATTACATACCTTCAGTGTAACATCGGCCCAATCAAGTAGATGTAGGATAGCCTTCGCTATGTTGATGCCCAAGTGTTTCTTCTTGAGACGGTGAAACCCGATAAGCACAGCTTTGAGCGTAAGGCATCCACTTGACTCGTCAAGGGAAATCCAGTGTGCAGTCAATGCTAAGTAATCCTCCAGATTTGTGTTCGACCAAGCATCTGCAGTGAAGCTGATTTCACCCACAAGAGCACTATTAATTGAGTTAGTTAGTAGAGGGTAAATAAAATGTTTAAACTTACTGAAAGGTCGAGCTTCAGGTCTTCGAATGACCTCCGCCAATGACTGATGACAGCTTCCCTCATCTTATCACAGGCCAGGTATGTCGGCATCGATGAGAGTCTCGTGGAGGACCATACACAACTGGCGAAATTCAGGACATTCGATGATACGGATTGACTAAAGATACCTGAGAGCGTGAAAGAGCACAAAACGATCATGATTTACTTGATCATCAGCAACGACGAAGTGAACAAGATGCTCCAAGAACGCTGCCAGAGAGAAAGGAGGGAGCTCATGGTTGTGTATATTGCAGGCATTCTTGTGGGTGGATGCAATGTCTTGGGTTGACAGCCTGTACTTCCACTTGTACTTCACAATTGCCTGGTCGTACTCTTGGGGGTGTTGCTTGTAGAGATGGTGGCAGAGGTTCGAGTTCCCAGTACTTCTCCCATAGAAAAAATTGGGGACAGTCCTGGGGACCTTATCCTTGTTGTTGCCATAAACCTGAGCTGTTCATTGTTAGAAGGAGGAGTTGCGATCAGAAAGCCCATACTTACATGCACAGCTTGCAGACTTTCTGCACCTTTTCATTGCCCTTAGTACCAGCAGGAGGTTCGAATTCGGTGAAGAAGTGGACAAGATCAAGGGCCGTATTAGTGGTTGCAATAGTGCCAACTGGTTGGTGAATAGTGGGAACAAGCGCAGGTAAGTTGTTTGAAGAACTAGGTGGGTTGGGTGTATCGTCCTCATCATCTATGTTTTGAAAACCAAACTCTTTGCCACTGGTAATCAAGTTGAGTCGGGTAGTGATGGCCTAGTAGGTTAATCAGTACATCTCAGGATTTGTAGAAGGCTTAAGAACTCACTTTTGGTTGGCATTGAGAAGAAGGACATGCACTTGACCCACAAGTATTAGGATTGGGTCGTTCACGTGATGGCACAGTGGACGGTTTTGCATTGGTGGACAAGCCTTGGGCCATGAGCAGAGAGAAACTGGGAGTAGGTGGGGATAAAAGAAGGGGATCTGGATTTTAAGTGCAAAAGAGGCATTTCTGACCAGGTGGACTTTACAAAGGGCACTGATGAATTATGTCCACAACTTGAACTAGATTTGAGGGTGAAGTGAAGCGAGATGAACAGGGTGAGACATGTGTAAGCACACACATGAGGTGATTAGTCCAAACAACTTGTGCAAGTGTATGTTTGCACATGAGATTATGGTTATACGGTACAGACACACAACACAAAAATGATGTAGATATACTGTAGTGACTTAAACAAGATGTATCAAAAGACCTAAGCAGCTCCTGACCGTTTTGCTAGCGGTGACAGAACATCATCCTCGACTACAGGCCTCGGTCTCTTCGAACTAGAACTAGATCAAATGGTGGTCAGCTCTTTGTTAGATGTCAGAATGTGTTGAAATTCGGCGGCATCAGCTTCTGGCCAGCCAGGTGAACCAAGAGCCTTGCTGATCATGGCAAGGATGATCGTGTGATTTTTCAGGCAATCCATCAACTTGTTGTATTCCAGAGTCTTGTCTGCAAGGCTCACCTTCAATGCTGTGTCCCCCCCCTCCGTTTCTGCCTAGACAGACAAAGGATCTAAGTCTGAAAGCTTTGATGGTGGCTGTCGGTGGCAGACAGCAAGAGTTTTTTTCAACACCAACCGTAATTTAGTAAGGATGACATTGTCACAGATATGGAAATCTAATATCAAGTCTTCAGATTTCATGAAGAACAGCTTCAATCTGCCTCCACTGGATTGGTAAATCCTTGGGCTCATTGTTTCCTTAAGAAAGCTTGAGCGATCTTCAATGTTCCAGTAACCGCCACCTGAGCCCTTCATTAAGGACATGTGTGAAAAAACGATCCAGAGTATAACCTAGAAAGCGGATTCGAGGTCGTGTATGAAAGTGTGGGGGGTGTGGCTTCGCTGAACAAGGTCCACCGCCATGAATTTCCATGTACCCTGGCAAGATATGTCAGTGCGAAGGCATGCTGCTCATTGTGCGCTTCACTTACAGTGCATGTATACTGACATGCGCTATTGCTTCCATCCTGGGATGATGAGCTTAGAAAGGTCCCAGTCGATAAGGATTCCACCTTTGATGTTCGGTTCATCATTATCGACAATCATTATGTTGCCCACACTTATGTCATGATGAAGAACACCTATATTGTAAGCGGCTTTGTGAGCTGTAATCAAGTCAGGTTATTGCCAAACTGTGAATTATCAGACAACTTACTGATCAATGAAGTGTGCACCGCATTCACCATCTCCCAACTACACTTGAAGTTATCCAGCTTCCGGCCAATAGTATTCAGGACCAAGCAGTAGTGTCGATGAGGGATGAATTGTATCAAGGGGTGAGGTTGCCCATACCTGCCTGCAAACTCGTGCATTTGCAACTTGTGATAGACATTGTCACCAACATTGCCAGCGCGTGAGCAATGAGGGACGTTTAGAACTGAGTTGTCATGATCCGCCTACAAAACTTATTTTTCCCCTTCCTTTGCTTTCCCCTATGATGACACATATTTGATTACTGATATGATCCCTTTCTCATGCACGATTACTCAGCCTTGGTACTATGCTGACTCATTCATTGGATTGATTACTCATCTCTTAGACTGATTACTTATCTTCTAAGACTATGATTACTCATCCTCTATTTTAATTACTCAGCATGATATGATTGTCTTAGTAAGGGTTCAACCCCCTACTATATAAACCCTGTGTAGACATAGTAGTTCCCTAGTTCTGTCTTTGTCTTTACTTCAGCAATCATCACTTGTCTTGCCCTCCATCTCTGTGTGTCCCTCTCTACCTCTCACCACCATACTAGGGAACTCCTTTAACTAGGGTCCCACCACTGAAGTGACTTTTGTACTATAACAATTGTCATACACAGAACCCTCGTACTTTTGTCTTAATTGTGCAAGTCACACCCAAGGTCCCTGCTGAGACCTTGACACGAGTGGTGATAGAGCCAGGCATAGACCTCGCCTTCTGGTGTGATGTCAGGCAGTAAGACACGCCAAGAGTCCTTGAAGAGAACATGTTTCTTCCTTTGGACGTCATAAGTGATTGATGTCCAAGTCCAGCGACCCATTGGAATATTGGGTCGAATGCAAGGCCCACAGACGACATAGTGGCCTGAGTCTGACAAGCCGATTGGGATCTGGGATGGTTATGGTTAGCAGAGACTTCGTGTTTGCCAAGTCACAGAGCTTGTGAGCTTCTTGAGCTTCACCCTCAGTGGGTGGGCCAACAGTAGGGTTGTGGCCGCAAACTTCACGGGTCGCATTACCATAGTGGACGAGGAATTGAAGAAGGTCTGGATCCTGATCGTAAAATATTGGAGCAGTGATGACTGCACCACCACGGTCCCACCAAATTAGCCTTGCAAAGTCCTTGATAATGAGAAGGAGAAATGTGTGTGTGCGGTATTGAGCACTCAGCACAGATGTAGTGTAGGCAGTAATCTGCCCAGCTGTCTGGTGGCCTCTAATTGTTGGGTTCATGAAGGGTGTTATTTCTGAGTGATCAGATGATATCAGTTCAACTGAAAATGGATCTTGGTCCAGTGTGTTTTTGAACTCAATGGGAATTCAATGTGAGACATGTTGAGACCATGTTTGTGATCACTCTCAGCGCTGTAAACAGAACAGTCAGGTTGGCAAGAGAAGGCAAACCTGGTGTACAGCACCTTGTCTTTCATGCGGGATGTGTTGACGACAGTGAGACTCGGGAGGTGTGGCGAAACAATCTTGATCTAGAAAATTATATTAATCCCATAGGCAGGTGCAGGTGGGTCTAAGCTTACAAATGTATCATACATCTCCATTTTGGACACCATTTTTGTCAAAGGAGAGAACATCCCTTGTTGAAAAGGAGAGGGACAGGGTGAAACTGAAGTTTCAGGGAGAAAAAGGTCCAGAAATTCTTGTGAGGGCATCAGGCCAACGAAATGAGAGGCCATGTCATCCACTAGTCACCCCATAGTAACCTCTCTACTTTCAAATTTTGAAGAAAACTGGTCAGTGATAGTGCTGCGAGTGTGTACAGGAGTGCCGGCCTGCACCAGAGGTGAACCTGGGGGTGGCATCTTTATTGAGTGCATTGGATGGTATAACGAACCAAAGCCAGCTGTAGCCAGCTCAGCCACACTTAGCTGGCTCAATCAGAGTCGGTGAAAAATGCCAGGCTGTGGTACTTGTGGCCTGGCACAGTGGGGATTACTACCGGCTGTGGCTTTGCCTATAGCCAAAAATTAGTGGTAGCTGCCAAAACACTAAGCATCCCTAAGCCAAAATAGACAAAGTGAAAGATGCTTCATCTTGCTGTGATGCTCAGGATTCTTGCTGACTGCAATGGCCAATTGATTGTCTATTTTGAGCATTGAGGGGCCAGTGATAGGATAGCCAAGCTCCCCCATGAATTGGCACATCCAGAGGATCTCCTTGCCTGCTTCAACAGCAGAGATGTGCTCTGCTTCAGTTGTGGACAAGGCAACCAAAGACTGCAACTTGGAACTCCATGAAACTGCTTCAGAACCAATCTTGACCACATATTCACCTGTGGACTTGCCATTGTCTGGATTTCCACCATGATCAGCATCAGAATAGGTAATGAAAGGGTCAGGTGAAGTAGAAGGCTTGTAGATGAGTTTCTGGTGCATAGTATCCTTCAAATAGTGAAGCACATGCTGTGCTGCTTGCCAGTGAGCCAGGCCAGGATTGGAGTTGAATCTGGCAAGACCTCTGGCAGCATAGGTGATGTCTGGCCTTGTGGTGACTGCCAAGTACATCAGACAGCCTACAACTGAGATGTAGGGATACTGATGCATTTCTGAGGCTTCAGCTTCATCCTAAGAACACATGGAGGTGAAAAGACGAGTTCTAGGATTGAGAGGAGTGGAAACAGGCTTGGAATTGCTCAATCCATGCTTATGAAGGAGATTGGAGATGTATTGACTCTGGGAAATAGAAAGGGAACAATTAGGATGATCTCTGTGGATTTCTAGGCCTAGAAGCTAAGTTGTAGGTCCTAGATCTTGCAGTTTGAAGTGATTGGAGAGCTCTTGAACGATTGTGTCAATCCTGGCTTCATCTTTGCAGGCAAGCATGATATCATTGACAAACACAGGCATTAGTATCCTAACATCATCCCTAAGGAAGATGTAGATGTTGATAAGTGACCTGTGTGCACTTAGTGGCTCAATGGACTTATGCAGATAAGGACTGCTTAGATTAGATTAGATATACAGGATTCATGTAGATTAGATTATTATAATCTTTACAATCTTGGACTTATCTATGATATCATATATACAGAACAATCACAAGGACTTGTTATTGTAGTACGTGTTAGGACTTTCCTTTTATTATATCCTTTGTTATATCACAGTAGGGATGTTCACCCGATGTGGGTAAAGGTCAACACTAGTCTGCTGACAAAACACAAGTGGTCTGGATTGGTGTTCAAGTACTAAGTCCAAAGAGGACTTAGAGAGTTCCTGATGACAAGTAGATCACCTCATAAGTCAGATGACTTAGAGAAGGTCTTTAAGCAGATCAGACCTCTGAGAGGGGAGGGGTTTGAAGACTGCTATGTTCAATGTACCATAGGATACAAGAAGTCAAGTCTGAGGCTTAGGGCCTCATCCAGGTCTGTACTTATACACTAAGAGAACAATAGAGTCACTGGAACAATAAGTGTCACTAGGACAATAGACATCACTAGGACAATAGGTCACAGAGAACAATAAATAGTCCGAGTCATAGCCAGAACAATAGGCTATATGAGTCATGAGTCCTGTATAGTAAGTGAGTCACATGAGACAACACTGTGCCCTCACTATGAGTCATCTAAGACAAAAGAGAAGTAAAAATAGAAAATTTGTACAAGTCATAACATCCTTATTGTGATATACCTTTGTTCTTTACTTTTCTTGTCCTTATTGTCTAAGTACATTCCCTTTGTTTCACCCACACTATTGTTTATGGGGCTTATTGTACTCTACTTATTGTATGGTGTTCTCCCTTGTATCCTATTGTAGTACAAGGTCTATTGTCTTCATATGTATAAGTAGTACACCATGTACACCCTAATACCACAGTTCTCATTCTGTGTTATCAGGTTAGTTACTTCTCCTCTAATGAAGTACAGTTCTCATTCTGTGTTATCAGACTACTCTATCTGCTTACTTGCAAGATTACTTCCCTGCGCTGCTATATTCTCACCACAGTCTACTTTGTCACTGTGAGTATTAGCTGTCCACCTATGCTGTTCATCAGTAGAGCCCATGGTTGGATTGGACATGATTAAAGCCCATAGAACAGAGCACAGAGTGAAGGGTCTTGTTCCAGACCCTGCTTGCTTGCTTCAAGCCATTGAGCAACTTCTTAAGCTTACAGCTATGATCTGGTCCACCCACTTCAAATCTTTCAGGCTGCTGCATATAAATCTCTTCCTCCAGAGTTCCATTGAGATAGGCATGAGAGATGTTAATGGAGCAAAGTTCAAGGTTCTTCAGAGCTGCCAAAGCGAGTACAATGCGAATGGTGGAGTAGTGAACTGTTGGAGTGAAGGTCTCCTTGAAATCGAAGCTAGGACACTGAGAATAGCCCTTGGCCACCAATCTGAACTTGTAGTGATCCAGGGAGCCATCTCCATTGTGCTTGACCTTTATGAACCATCTGGAGCCTATTGCATGCTTCCCAGGGGGTAATTTCACAATCTCCCAAGTCCTATTGACTCTATGAGCTTCCATCTCTTCCTTACAAGCCTTGTGCCACAAATCTGCATCTGAGCATTGTTGTGACTGCTTATAAGATGTAGGTTCAGTTGTAGATGCTGCATTAGCTTAAATGAAGTCCAGGGGATCATCAGAGTTATCTCCATCTGTTGTGCAGCATAGAGTGCAGCATACAGGAATGGTTCTCACCTTGTATAAGGGAGAAGAGTAGTCTTAGAGAGTAGAGAGGATGTGCAAGTAGTAGTGAGTGAGATGATATATTTGCAGTCTTCCTACAGGGGGGATTTTATACTCTATGGTCTCACCATGTCTAAAACATGTAAAGTGATAAGTAAAGGCGTTCACAATATCACATTTTCACACATGCCTGATAGAAGACACAATATATGGAGTGTATGGACTTCACATGGTCATGAGATGTGATATGCCCACTATGGTGCGCATCCTAATTGCCTTGTTAGGCAATCATACTACCGTAATGTCGTAACTACTATAGATAAGAACCTTACGTACTTATCATGTTCCAACACTCCCCTTTGATGAACAGCACAGGTGGAAGTTATACTCACAGGGGATAAGAAGACTGTGGTGAGATATAAGCAGTGCAGGGTAAACAGGGGATCTTGCAGAAAGAGCTTAGAGAGATGCCTGATAACACAGAGATGAGAACTGTGGTATTAGGGTGTACATGGTATGCTACTTATACATCTAGAGACAATAGGCCTTATACTATAATAGAAGACAAGGAAAGTGTTATACAATAAGTAGAAGTACAATAAGCCCCTAATACAATAGAGGACAAAACAAAGGGAGTGTACTTAGACAATAAGTACAAGGAGTGTAAAGGACAAAGGTATATCACAATAAGGATATAACAAAAGGAAAGTCCTAATGTGTACTATAATAACAAGTCCTTGTGATTGTTCTATACATATGATATTATAGATAACAAGTCCGAGATTGTAATGATCATAATTATCTAATCTACATAAGTCCTGTATATCTAATCTTATCTAAAGCAGTCCATGTCTGCATAAGTCCATTTGAGCCACTAAGTGTGCACAGGTCACTTATCAACACCCCTTACTTAGTGTAGTAGTATACTATACTAAGTAAGTACACAATTCAATAGTCTAAAAATCCTAGTTAGACTTTGAACTGTTTAACATCTTTGTGATAAACAGCACAGGGGTAAATGGAACTCATACTCACAGTGACAAGGTAGACTGTGGTGAGAATAGAGCAATGCAGGGAAGCAAGATCTAGCAAGTTGAGCTGATAGAACGTCTGATATCACAGAGTGAGAACTATTCATATTAGAGATGAGGGAACTAACCTGATATCACAGAGTGAGAACTGTGGTATCAGGGCGTACATGGTACTCTACTTATACACATTAGAGACAATAGCCTTTGTACTACAATAGGAGACAAAGGGAGTGTCTATAATGAGTAGAATACAATAAGCCCTATAAACAATAATGGGGCGAAACAAAAGGAATGTACTTAAACAATAAGTACAAGAGAAAGTAAAGAACAAAGAGATATATCACAATAAGGATATAACAAAAGAGAGACCTAATGCGTACTACAATAAGTAGTCCTTGTGATTGTTCTGTATACATGATGTCATAGATAAGGTCCGAGATTGTAAAGATCATAATAATCTAATCTACATGTGTCCTGTATATCTAATCTAATCTAAAGCAGTCCTTTATCTGCATAAGTCCGTTGAGCCACTAAGTGCGCACAGGTCACTTATCAACACTTTAAATCCCATTGTATGAGACAGATGTATGAACTACTGTCTTGTAATATTACAAGGTAAGGCAGTTTGTTATGGAACAACATGGTGAAGCAATATGACATATTATGAAAATAGAGATTTCATGTATGTCTCCAACTTCAAGCCTATAAGAGCCATCAGCTGATGAAGAATGAAAGGTGTTCAATGCTTTTATTCCTACTTTTGATCAAAGTGGAGAAGATGACCCCATGCTTAACTATCCTGTTGAGTATCTAAATGAGATCAACTGCTCTGAACTTCCACTTGCCAAACTGGAGCTGAAGGTTGGCTGTCCTGTGATGATCCTAAGAAACTTGGATGCAGCACATGAAGTATGCAATGGGAGCAGAGGGATCCTAACAAGATGTGGGAATAGAGTGTTGGAGGTGCAGCTTTTAACTGGGGAACATGCAGGAGAGAAGGTATTTATCCCAAGGATTTCCAATCAGCCCACAGAAGATCAAGTTGCCTTCAAGTTCACAAGAAGACAATTCCCTGTGCGGCTGTGCTTTGCTATGACTATTAACAAGTCACAAGGGCAGTCTGTGAAGCATGTTGGGTTGGACCTTAGAACACCTGTGTTCACTCATGGGCAGTTCTATGTTGGAGTTTCAAGGGTGACATCAAGGGATAACATTAAGGTGATCTGGGATGAGAAGGCAGGAGAGGGTCTAAGTAAAAACATTGTATATAGTGAAGTGTTGCTGAAATGAAGTATATACCTATTATATAGATGTAGATACCAGTCATGATACCAGTTTCATAGCAGTATAAAACATACAAGTACATATGGGATTAACTTAAGAGTGAAAAGCAGGGGTTTGGGGGCACAGCCCCCAACAAGCTGAAGTCGAGTGCCGAAGGTCAGTGAAACGAACGAAGTGAGTGAGCCATGCCATAGGCACGGACTGAAGCTTGTCTATAACAATAGAAAGACTAAAATGGTATGACTGTCTTACAGTCATGTGACCCAAAGTTGCGCATGTTGGCATCATGTGACTAACCATCTTATCATATCTAATGATAAGGAACTTTAAATACTTTGACTGCTTATATTTTACCCAAATAAATTCATAAAAATAGGGAAAAATAGGGAAAATAATATGTGTCCATGACAAAATTAGTGAATGTATGGTTCTGACCAACCTAATCCACTGGACAAGCAAGGACATGTGTGGAGTTTCCTTGCACAACAACAAGTAGAAGGTGAGGGGATACCCACCAATATCCCAAGAGGAGGCAGACCCCCTGGAAGATACCTAGGAGGTATACCCCCAAGAGGAGGACAACCCAGAGGACCACCTGAAGGACCACCTGGAGGAAGACCTGTGGGACCAAATGACCCAATAGGGGGAGGAGACTTCAACAAGTTACAAGGGCAGCCTCCTCCTATGTTTTGTGGTAATTAGAAGACTACTGAAACCTTTCTCATCAAGTGGGAATTTGTTACGATTCTGGACACTTTTCTTCCATTACATATTATTGCTTACGTCTGTTCCCACTGCTTACTATACAAGTGCCAGACTTTTGACTCATACTGACTCGTTTATCACATGTTACAGTCTGTGCTGACTGATATCATTCCATGGCCTTCTAAGGCATTCTTTTACTAGTATCGTGTGCTAGTTATACCTGACTCATTTTGACGCCATCTGTTTGTGACTCTTTGGCGTTGTACTAGTATATAAGTCGTCTTATACCTAGCTTGTACGGTAGACTCGACTTTTTCTTGAATTACACTTTCTATTCTTTAGTCTCACAGACTCTAAAGGGATTCCTTTCTGAGGATACCTTTAGTTGAATGTGCAGGCCTTCGACTTTCACCTTGCCTCTATTGTTCAGAAGGACCTTCAAGTCACTTCCTCTCAGTCACGTTGAGCCCCACTCCGTGTACTACTTATGCATCATCGAACTGAGACCCTGACACGGTCTTACTCTAAGAATGCTTGACTTAGTTGCACATCGCACAATCACCCGTGTAAGCGTAACATTAAGTCGAGTCTCTACCCTTGAACCACAGTGGCTTCCCCAAGAAAAGGAAAAAGCCGTGCAGAAGCACAATTTCAGTCTAAATACGTTGAACGAACAAAAGAAGACACCCTATCAGATCAAATCAAAGGAACAGTTGTCTGGGTCAACAAAGGAGAAAATGAAGGGTATTGCATCTACAATCAAACCTCAGGATACACACCAGTAGAATATCTTGAAGACCTCCGAAAGTGGGCGATAGTGGTCAAGAGCAAAACTAGTGGCCAGTGGTTCACTTTTCAACTTGCCCCACACCAATATTAAACAGGACCACTTCATTCACAAAGAAACTATTTTGGCATACCCCCTGACCCACCAGAACAAGTACCCAACCCACCAGAAGATACTATTCAACCAGAAGAACCACCCCAACAGAACCCAGCACCAGACATGTCAACAACGCAAATGACACAAGCTTCAACCAGTACCACCACTCCATCTGTGCCCCTTGGAGGCAGTGGTGGAGGAGGAGCCCCTGCCCCTGCACCAGGAGGTGGAGGAGGAGGTGCACCAGGAGGAGCACCAGCACCTGGAGCAGCCCCAGCAGGTGCAGCAGGAGGAGGACTACCCAACGGGAAACTTGGTGGAAACCCTCCGGCTGAATTCAATGGAGACCGCAGACAAAGCAAAGCCTTCCTTCTCAACTTCACCATTTACAGAGGCATGAATCCGAACGCTGCAATACTTCAAGTCCCTTATCAAAGGGCCATGACCTTTTTGTCCTATATCAGAGGACCGCTGGTACAAGACTGGGTTCAGGAACAAGTCACTTGGCTTAATAACCAAATTGCTATGGGAGTGGCACCAGCCAAAGAAAATCTATGGAATGAAGTAGAGATTCGATTCCGACGAGCCTATACTGACACTTCGGAAAGGCAGAAGGCGCAAACTGACATCACCAAACTAAAGATGGAAGGAGGAAACATCGATGACTATAATGCCAAATTCACCAGTCTTGCCAATAAAGCTGGATACACACTGGACGAAGAAGTAACCCTTAATCTGTACGCCCAAGGGTTACCCTTCAAGTTGATGGAAAGCATACTCCGTCAACACCAACCAGTAAACTGGAGAGACTGGACAGAGGCTGCTGTAGAACAGCAATGAATTTATAACCTCCTTCTAAGTCATCTGCGCAAACCAACGAACAGCAATAACCCTTGTTGCAAACAATGGGGTCACAATATGTACACCAATAATCGAAACCCTAATGCGATGGACATTGGGAGAACTCATGCCAGGGCTACTATAACTGATGAAGACAAGCAATGATACCAACAAGAAGGAAGGTGCTTCAGATGCGGCGACAAAGGGCATATCTCACGCAATTGCCCTCAACGCCAAAACGTCCAAGCTTCTGTTGCAACAACCTCGCAGACCAGACCCACTGTTGTTGCAACTGTCAAAGTAGAAGGAAATTCCAAAATAAAAGCTTTGGAGAAAGCCGCAGCCTACATAGCAGCAATGCAAGCTGACTCTAACAATGTCAAAGCAGCTCTTGAAGAACAATTGTTTGGGAAGCAGGGTTTTTCCAATGCTTGAATCCCGCAGCCTGGGCTAAAGCAATGAAGATTAGCGTGTACCATAGCAGATACCGATCTATGCGAATTCCAGTCTTATTTGAATCTGCACACACGACGGCCGAAGACAAGTACTTGTTGATTCAGGAGCACCCGACAATTTTATCAGTAAAAATCTGATAAACCAACTTAAAATTTCGACACTCCCAGTACAAAAACCCATCAAAATATGGAATGTAGATGGAACTCACAACCAAGATGGAGAAATCATGCAATTCACCGACCTTGAAGTCACGACCGGTAATCAAACCAGGACACTTTGATTTTTGATCACCAACCTAGGATCCGATGAAGTTATTCTAGGATACCCGTGGCTCGCCGCCTTTGAACCCAAAATACATTGGAAAGACGCCACTTTGGACAAAGAGTTTCAACCAGTGGTCATTACAAGCCTGGGATATGTATCAGTTGCTAACCGAAGGATTATAACCGAAGAACAATGGGAAGAACAAATAAAAGAAAATCCCGACAAGGTAATACACCTTCGCAAAACAACTACAGCATCAGAATTGGCACAAAGAGTGGCAGATAAGACCATAAAGACATTTGAGGAACAAGTTCCTGAAGAATATTGCCGTCATCGCAAAGTTTTTGACGAAGAAAGCTCTCAACGATTCCCACCACCATGACCCTGGGACCATGCTATTGACCTCATACTGAATGCCCCCACCACCATTGACTGCAAAATTTACCCTATGACTCAAATCAAAGACCAAGCCCTCGAAGAATTCATAGAAGAGCAGTTGAAGAAAGGGTATATCTGACCCTCAAAATCTCCCTATTCATCACCTTTCTTTTTCATCAAAAAGAAAGATGGAAAACTTCGACCAGTGCAGAACTATCGAAAACTCAATGATTTGACTGTGAAGAATCACTATCCACTTCCTCTTATCCCTGAACTTATTGACAAAGTAAGAGAAGTGCGCATCTTCACCAGGCTTGATATCCGATGGGGATACAACAATATACAAATCAAACCAGGAGACGAATGGAAAGGCGCATTCAAGACTAACAAAGGGCTCTTTGAACCCTGCGTTATGTTTTTTGGACTCACTAACTTGCCAAGTACATTCCAAACCATGATGGACACAATATTCCACGACCTGGTGGCACAAGGATGGGTGGTAATTTATATGAACGACATTCTTATCGCTACACCCGACAATCTCACCATACACTGACAACTGGTACATCAAGTACTAGATCGACTTGATGAACATGATCTCTATCTCAAACCAGAGAAATGTGTATTCAAGGCACAAGAGGTTGAGTATTTGGGGCTCATAATCGGCAATGGACAAGTAAAAATGGACCCAGTCAAAGTACAAGGAGTGCATGAATGGCCCACACCTACCAACCTCAAGGAAGTACGAGGGTTCCTAGGATTCTGCAACTTCTACCGACGATTTATACACAGATTTTCAGCCATTGCACAACCCCTCAACGATCTCACAAAGAAAGAAATGCCTTGGGAGTGGACAAATGTGAGACAAAAAGCATTTGAAGAACTCAAAGCAAGAATCAGTGAAGCCCCAGTATTACAATGCCCAAAATTAGATGCACCATTCGAAATCGAAGTAGACGCATCAGGCTTCGCAATAGGAGCCATCCTCAACCAAAAGGGAGAAGACAAGAAAATGCACCCAGTAGCATTTTTCTTGGAAAGTTTCACTCAAACAGAGCGAAACTACGACATCTACGATAGGGAACTATTAGCTGTTGTCAAAGCCCTATGAACCTGGAGGACATATCTTGTAGGATCCCCGCATACCATTATTATTCACACCGACCACGCCAACCTTATCTACTGGAAAGAACCACACAAGATCAGTAGAAGAGTTGCACATGAATTCCAGAAGCTACAAGAATATGATTTTATCCTCAAACATGTTAGTGGGACAAAGAATGCAAGAGCCCCGCTTCGGCGGCCCGTTCATTATTTACGACTGATTGCTGTCTCACCATAGACATTATTGTTTCTTCTATTTGTGATTCGACGGTTCCCTTTGGAAGGTGACCACTGTACGCTATTATATGACAAGTGCTTGGATGGCGCGACCTCCATTATTTACGATTCTCAAATTTGTCTATTTACTTAGATAAGACCGGTCTTGTATTCTCATACTGTCCCGGAATAAACATGGTTCAAAAAAAAAAAAAAAAAAAAAAAAAAAGAATGCAAGAGCTGATGCACTATCAAGAAGAAGTGATTATGATGAAGGAGAAGAAGATAATAAAGATGTCACCATGTTACCTGAAGAATTATTCATCAATCTAGCAGGAACAGAAGACAAATCAATCGAAGAACTGTCAATGTGGACCTTAAATGAGTCCTTAGTTGTGCACTCGACTGGTCTTGTATTAGATTACTGCCCCAGAATAACAATGGTTCAAAAAAAAAAAAAAAAAAAAAAACTGTCAATGTGGAGCGAATTAAACCATCACAATTCACCAAAACCAGAATGGATCAATGCTCACAATCTTTATCAAGATGAGGTTGACATGTGGTGTCACGAAGGAGCCCAAGTAGCCAATGTTGAGGGCAACATTGAACTTAAGAGGGGGGTAATTTCCCTTTTCCACAATCCCCCTCATCACGGACACCCTGGAATTGGCAATACGTATGCTCTCCTCAAAGAACAATACTGGTGGCTGCGTCAAAAAGAAGATGTAGAGGAATACGTCAAAGGATGCGCAATTTGTCAAGCCAATAAAATCAACACTCACAGGCAAAAACTGTGACTATTCCCCATCACCACTGATCCAGAAGCGCAACCTTTTGAAGTTGTCACAATGGACTTCATCACTAAACTGCCACTATCAAAAGGATACGATACGATACTCACCATCACTGACCACAACTGTACCAAGGCTGCAATTTTCATCCTGTGCAATGAAACGATTACGGCTGAAGGGGTGGCGCAACTGTACCTTCAACACATTTACCCACACTATGGACTGCCAAAAAAGATGATCATGGACAGAGATCCTCGGTTCATATCAACTTACATGCGCAACTTATGTTGAACACTGGACATCAAACAAAACATCTCATCAGCATATCATCCGCAAACTGACGGACAGTCAGAACGCACCAATCAGTGGCTTGAACAATACCTTTGTCACTGGAGTAACGTTCAGCAAGACAACTGGGTTGACCTCCTCCCTATTGCCCAGTTTGCGCACAACAGTTGGCCCAATGCAACAACTAAATGATCCCCTTTCAAGTTACTAATGGGATGGACACCAAGGGTGACAGGAAATGAAGAAATGACCAACGCGCCAGCAGTCGACAAAAGGATCAAAGACATGAAGGAAGCAAGAAGAAAAGTGCAAGAATGTATTAACCATGCGCAGGTACTTATGGCAGAAAGAGGCAAGGGCAACTTCACTCCATACAAAGAAGGAGATATGGTTTGGCTAGAGGGCATAAACTTACACACTCACTACCCTACTTCCAAACTAGCACCCAAAAGATACGGTCCTTTCCCCATTAAGAAGGTCTTATCTTAAGTATTGTATGAACTAGACCTGCCAAGCCGATGGAAGATACACCCGGTGATCCATGCTAACCTCCTGACTCCCTATAAGGAGACAGCATTACATGGGCCAAACTTTACCCAACTATTACCAGAGCTTATCGACGAAGAAGAAGAATATGAGGTGGAGCAAGTTCTAGACTCATGCCAGCAAGGCCAAGGACACAAGCTTCACTTCCTTATCAAGTGGAAAGGTTTTCCCATGAGTGACAGTACGTGGGAACCTTGGGAAAACCTGACCCACTCTCAGTCTGCAATAATGGACTTCTATTGCCTACACCCTAACACCGAAGGAGTGCCCAAGAGGACATAAAAGACAAAGACTCCTAGGCAAAAAAAAAAAGAGCATCCTCATTACTCCCCACTCCTGAACTCGTACTATCATCATCATGTCCTTTACCTCTGAAATTGTTCAAGATGAATATGAATCTGTGGGTGAATGTTGTGCCTATCAGAACATAGTCATCCCTACAGCGCCAGTTCCTATCCAGACACCTCCTCCTCTTATGATTGGTTCTCCTGATATGCATTGAACTCAGCTTCTCAAATCCAAAGTGTCAACCCCCACTTTCCAACCCTTCCCATATGCACCACCAACTCCACCCCCTGTGTCTCCCACTCTCGTCGACAACAATACTGCTATCGCTATGGCAGTACAAGAGGAGGAAAGAGGCCCATATCCATCACTTGAGGAAGACAACGGACTCGACAACGTTATCAACTACCACCAAACACCAACCAAAGATGACAATGACAATGATCCAGAACTCCCCTTCTTCCCAAATCTTCCTCACTCCTCTTGTTATTACCCCATCATGATTCCCCGCTCCGATGACAACCCCACACATGTGGTCGCCCTGTACATCTTCTACCATGACAACAACCAACAAGTGGTAGGATGTATGGGACAAAACCAACCCCCATATGCTGAACCAGTTTATCTTCAACCTGCCAATCCTCCTATCCGTATCCGTATCCCTATTCCTAACTCACGCCTTGCCCAGTTTCAATGAGAACACCCTCATGCATACACTATCAATGAGGTAGTGCAAGACCTCGGCGACCCATGCATCAAAGCCGAGGTATCGCATCTTCAAGATGCTCTTTGGAAGCAGACCACACTGCAGAAACAAAGGGAAGATGTTGAGAAGCAGCTTACACAGCTGCAACACGCGCAATTTGATATGGATTTGGAGATAAATGGCATTAGGAAGAGGATGGAGAAGGCCAATTTGGTATGCACTATCACTGATTGATACGCCACCATGTACCTGCAGCAAACCCACACGGATGTCCCACAACTCGCCATTCAAACAGGAGGTCCCGTCAAATACCCCCAACTCCACGACAACACCAACTGCTCATGCTACACATGCTGGCATTGCAGACAGGTTGGACACAAGAAGTCAAACTGTCCCCAATGTCGCAAGAAGCATTGTTGGTGGTGTGATAGTAATCAACATTGGGGGGCCGAGTGCATTTTTAGGCACATGAATGTCGTCGACCTACTTAACAAACCAGACCCCACTACACGTCCCTGATACTGTGGCAAATGTTTCAACAACTACGCCAACCACGAAGAGTATAATTGTCCCAAGGCCGTGGGATGTTGCCACTGTGGACAACGAGGCCCTAATGGGTTCTTACACGACCACAACTGCCCTCAGGACCGACAACCGACTCCTTCTGATGGTGACAACTGGGACCTCGACAGTGCATATGGCGGTTCTAACTAGAAGTTGAGGCAACAACTTCACATCAAAGAGGGGGGTAATGTTATGATTCCGGACACTTATCTTCCATTACATATTATTGCTTACGTCCGTTCCCACTGCTTACTATACAAGTGCTGGACTTTTGACTCATACTGACTTGTTTATTACATGTTACGGTCTGTGCTGACTGATATTGTTCCATGGCCTTCTAAGGCATTCTTTTACTAGTATCATGTGCTAGTTATACCTGACTCATTTTGATGCCATCTGTTTGTGACTCTTTGGCGTTGTACTAGTATATAAGTCATCTTATACCTAGCTTGTACAGTAGACTTGACTTCTTCTTGAATCACACTTTCTATTCTTCAGTCTCACAGACTCTAGAGGGATTCCTTTCTGAGGATACCTTTAGTTGAATGTGTGGGCCTTTGACTTTCGCCTTGCCTCTATTGTTCAGAAGGACCTTCGAGTCACTTCCTCTTGGTCACGTTGAGCCCCGCTCCATGTACTACTTGTGCATCATTGAACTGAGACCCTGACACGGTCTTACTCTAAGAACGCTTGACTTAGTTGCATGTTGCATGATCGCCCATGTGAGCATAACAGAATTGTACAGAGGAATAAACCACATGATATGAACAATGTGCAAAGCCTATTCACATGCAATTCTATTCCTTACATTCTTGGAAGGGGACAACCTCAATGAATGGATCATCATGCACACAAGGTGGTTACGCCTTCAAGTAATGAATGGTGTAATGCCACCACAGGGGCATTAAGTGTGACATGCACTTTTGAAGTCAATCGTCCAGGTCACGGGAGAGAGTGAGTCGGTTAAGACTCAGTTCAGGGATGCACAAGAGTTACTTAGGCTCCTGGTGCCTAAGAACTGTAGTGGGAAAAGACTAGGCTCAAACACAAAAAGGGTGAGTAGATTTAGGGACTTAAGCTCAAAGGTGAGTTAAGATTGGTTCACAAGTCAACAGTGTGGTATTATCCAAGAAGTCAAGACTACCATACATGCTAGGTAAGTTGTGACTTAAATACAAGTACATGATGTTTGCATAAGGCAAACATATAACACAATCCTAGGATACAGGTCCTAGAGAGCTATGAAGGTGTAAAGATGTTTTTAGTACATGGAAACTCCATGGAACCACGTGTGACATGGATGACATCTGCAGGCCCTAAGAATTGTAAAATTGGCCTTCATTATCATACAATGAAGGGTGCAAGATAAGAGTCAAGACCTGAAACACAAGGGGTCATATTGTAAACTTGATGTCAACAGAATGGAATATCAGAAGTAAAAGTAGAATGCTGCAATAAGAACAAGGGTGGAAATTGTAACAAATAGGGTACCAGAGAACAATGTGTGGATATGAGACACTGTATACCACAGTTTCAACTGATGATTCACAAATATGATGGAGAAGGAGCAGGCCTAAGCTGCACTCCAGAGAGGAATCAGAATGGAAGGATTGGATATTGACAAGTATGTGTCAAAGTTCAAAGAATTGGTCCAGTGTGCTAACTATTAAGCAGATGTGCCTATGATAATCAATGTATTCACCAAAGAACTGCTAAGGAAGCTATACAAACAATGTTACATGCTGGACAATCCTTAAAACTATGAGGCATGGAAAGTGTCACTTCTCAAATGGCAGGAACAGTACATCCATTTACAAAACCAATTTGAAGTAGGGTGACAAAACTTGGAGGCCTACCACAACCAGAACCCCAACAGAGAAGGGTTCTTTACATCACCACATCTTGCACAACCAGTTGCCATGGACACCTTAGCATGCATCTGTGGGAGAAGCAGAGAAACTAACAACAGCATGATGGTGGTTGCTAGATCAGAAGACTACAGTCCAAATGCACTGGGGCTTCTAAGTTACAATCTAGGACAAAGAGGATGATACATCCCAAGGGAAGGATATGTGCAGCAACAAGGACAACAGAGCTGTGACATCAAGGGAGTGCAATGTTACAACTGCCAAAATTATGGACATTTCAGTTGTGATTGCACACAGCCATGCAAGCAATAAATGACAAGGACAACCACCTGCACTATTACATGTTCACTAATATGTGGCTCAACTTGAGCACAAATACAGCAACACTATCAAAGTATGACTAAGTGATATGACAGCTCCTTCCTGAGCACATGGATTGGAGTATAACAGCAAGCCCTATTTGGGGGACAATACTGACTCAAGGATGACAACAAGGCAAACACCTATTCCAAGGAGTGCAAGACTTTAGAGATATGAATAGAGACAAGTAGACAATGGTAGATTCAAAAAGACCAAGCTGCTAACTAAGGGCACAGCTTGGCTAACTTATATACACATATGCAAGGGCTTTGAAGCACCTCTTAAAGGGTACAGTAGCCAGTCATATATCATATAGTTATTGTAGGAGTTAGAGATAAGGAGTCCAAATGAGGGAGAACAATAAGACACCACTATCATACAATACTGGGGTTTTTGGATCCATTATTGTATGAGTCACATACCATATCATATGCCTTTGGTCTGGGGATACAAGCTACCTGAACCCCAGTTCATATCATAACATCACCCCCTTTTCAAGGAGGATGCCCACATCCTAGTAGCCTCAGTCTTAGTAGAATTTGGTGTGGTTATTGCACTCCCAGAAGATCTTAGGATCCCTGAGCAACACCTACTCCCTCTCAAGTTGGCATAATGTGTTAACCTTATAGAGGTGTGCTACTGCCAGCAAGCATCACTTATAGATGTTGGCAACACCCTTCTCAAGCTCATTGATGTGCTGTTTAAGACAGCATTGTTTACACATCAGCACTTGGTATCAGCAGACCTTGGCTGGGATGGACTTATCATGCATGCTCCTCAGGCACTAATCAATCACTACTTGTTTTGGATGCCCCCACTCCAGCTTCTTCAGCTCCTCCTTGGTGTACTTGGGTGGTTAGGGGTGTACTGGTACTGGTTGCACATAGAATGGGTATGGAAATACCCAGTCAGTTTGATTGGTACCCCTTAGAATGATAGGATCATCCCCCTCAATGATCTAATACCATTGGGCCAGTTAACTGTGATAAACAGCATAGGTGAAGAAACTCATACTCACAGTGACAAAGAGGACTGTGGTGATATATGAGAGCAGTGCAGGGAAGCAGAGTATCTTGCAGGTAGAGCTAAGAGGTGTCTGATAACACAGAATGAGAACTGTGGTATCAGGGTGTATATGGTGCCCTACTTATATATGTAAAGACAAATAGACCTTGTACTACAATAGGGTACAAGGAGGAGTGTCATACAATAAGTAGAGTACAATAGGACCCATAACAATATGGAGTTGAAACAAAAGGAATGTACTTAAACAATAAGTACAAGGAAGGTAAAGAACAAAAGCACATCATAATAAGGATATAACAAAAGATAGTCCTAATGCATACTACAATAACAAGTCCTTTGTGATTGTTTCTGTACATATGATGTCATAGATAAGTCTGAGATTGTAAGGATTATAATCTAATCTACATGTCCTATATATCTAATCTAAAGCAGTCCTTATCTGCATAAGTCCATTTGAGCTGCTAAGTGCACACAGGTCACTTATCAACAGACTGACCCTGTTAAAGGTGATGGGGCATGGCATGTAGTCCCAGCTGATGTTGCACATCCACACTTCTAAGATTGAAGCCCTGAAGGGTTGCTTCAGGGGGTCTTTAATGCATGGTGTCCAGTACCATTAGGATATGGGGTCTTCCTTGGAGGTGACAGCATGGGGAGTATTGTGGGGTAAGTGCTTATACTGGCTGTAGGTGATGTGAGGGTGGTTTGCTGGGTACAAGTTAACTCCTTTGGTGACTGCCCTGAATTCTTCAGTCTCTCTTTGCACATTCTCCACAACTCAGCACACCTCCTCAGCAGCTTTTCACACCTATTGTCTCTGGCAGCATTGATTTGCTCTTGCATATGTGTTACAATTTCTTGCCTTGCAATGTACTGCAAAGGAGAACTCTACTCATTTTCCCTGAAGTTGACACCTTTGCTTCCCTCATCCATGGACACCCCATTTTTCCAATCTCTTTCCTCTGTTCCATTGACTCTTCTTGACTCCAGAATGCCTTATGACTCATGGACAGCTCTTGCCTCTCTTATCTTTTCCCTCAATGTCACCCAGACCCAGACCCCTCATATGTCTGCCTTATAGACAGCTTCACTCCTCTTATCTTTAACCCCCTTTCCACCTCTGACGTCCTTTATGGTTGATCCTTTGTTGATATGGCCTTATGCCTTTTCACCATACATCATAGCATGACTGACACCTAGTCCTCATGACCATGACATTTGCTGATATATCACTGATAGTTGACTTGTGACCCTGATCCTATCTTTGATACTGTACTATATCTCTGCACCCATATAGTCCCTTATGGCACCATCTGTTTACTTCTTGGTTGGCTCTATTGTTGACTCTTTGGAGCCTGTACTAGTATATAAGTCCTGCTCTACCTAGCATGTACAGTAGATCTGACTTCTTGTGTAATACCACATCAGTTCTCATGAAATGACCTTTGACTCACCCATTGCGCTTGAGTCCTTGATTCCACTCACCTTTGCATTTGAGCCTAGTCTTTCCCTGCTATAGTTGTCGAGTATCAGGAGCTCATTCAACTCTTGTTTATCCCTGTACTGAGTCTTAACCAACTCACTCTACCTAGTAACCTGATGCTGACTTGGAAAGTACACATCATACTGAACGCCCCTGTGGTGGCGTTACAATATGTCTGTGCTGTGGACCACCACAGCTTCACTGGTTTCTTCATAGTTGGCTTGAAAGTGAACATGAACTGGTAGGGGTTTGCTGTCACTTTCATCTTCTCCCATGACAATAGAACAGTTACAATGTCCTTGGCCACACTCCTCCTCATCAGAAATGTTCCACACTGTAAGCAGCCAGGGCTGTAGTGAACTTTTAGACAGTGTTGTCATCACAGGGATGGGGAAGGCATGCTCCACTGCAGTGAGTTTGTTTCAAGTGAGTGGGGCAACCACCATTCCCTTGTCTTTGTTAGGTGTAATGACCACAGTGGCTCCTTTGTTATTGTTATTGTTGTTGTTGTTGTTGTTGTTGTTGTTGTTGTTGTTGTTGTTGTTGTTGTTGTTGTTGTTGTTGTTGTTGTTGTTGTTGTTGTTGTTGTTGTTGTTGTTGTTGTTGTTGTTGTTGTTGTTGTTGTTGTTGTTGTTGTTGTTGTTGTATCCAAGCAGAGCAGTGTTCCTGGACTGATGGACATGGCAGAGTTACTTCTAGGCCTTGTTAAGGGTGATGAGCCCCTTGTAGAGCTTGGTGAAGAAGACCTTCTTGCTAAATTTGTTGGCATAGTAGGCAAAGTCCATGAAGTGATAATGAGTGGATGAGGATGAGGAAGAAGGAGCAGAGAAGTTGATGAGAGACTCAGCAGAAGTAAAGGCCCTTATATATGTTTTCTGGGTGGTGTTCAAATTTTTGAAGTCTCTTATCTTATTGTCAGTAAAGACATTGGCTTTGTTGATCCACTGATTATTAGAATCTGGGTAGCTAAGCCACTTGACCAAGTATTGTTACTTTCATCCTCTGCCAATGAGCCATGTGTCTAGAATCTTCTTGACCTTGTATTCTTCTTCCCCTTTGACAAGATTTGATAAAGGGCATGCAAAGTTTGGACTGTGAATGGCAGTCTTATGATAAGGTGTGAGAAGATTGATGTGGAATACCAGGTGAATCCTCCATTGAGCTGGTAATTTCAGGTGATAAGAGTATGGCAACATCACCTAGTTAATCATAAATGGCCCATTGTCACGATTTCCTGCCTTGTGACGTACTGCGAAGGGGAACTCTACTCATTTTCCCTGAAGTTGACACCTTCGCTTCCCTTATCCATAAACACTCTATCTTTCCAATTCCTTTCCCTTGTCTCATCAATTCTTCTCAACTCCAGAATGCCTTGTAACTCATGGACAGCTCTCACCTTTCTTATCTTGTCCCTCAACGTCATCCTGACGCAGACCCCTCACATGTCTGCCTTATGGACAGCTTTGTTCCTCTTATCTTTGACCCCTTCTTCACCCCTGATGTCCTTTATGACTGATCCTTTGTTGACATGGCCCTATGCCTTCCCACCATACATCATAGCATAACAACTACTTGGTACTCATGACCACTACATCTGCCAATATATCATTGATAATTAACTTGTGACCCTGATCCCATCTTTGATACTGTACTATACCTTTGCACCCATACAGTCCCTTATGGCATCATCTGTTTACTTCTTGGTTAGCTCTGCTGTTGTCTCTTTGGAGCCTGTACTAGTATATAAGTCCTGCTCTACCTAGCTTGTACAGTAGACTTGACCTCTTGTGTAATACCACATCATCGTCCCACAAACCAACTTCAATTCACCTTAGGGCTTAAATCTCACTGTACACTTGCCAATTGCACTTGAGCCTTAGACTTCCCCACTATAGTTCTTAGGCACCAGGAGCCTAAGTAACTCTTGTGAATCCCCGAACTGAGTCTTAACTGACTCACTCTTTCCCGTTACCTGAAGTTGACCTCAGAAGTACACGTCGTACTTAATGCCCCTGTGGTGGTGTTACACCCATGCTGCTTTGCTGCCAGCTTGGTGCTTGATTGGTTTGTTCTAAGGTTGCACCCATCTAACCATACTTGGTCTTCAACCTTGTATTTGATCATATCATTGTGTTTGACCCATAGGTTCTGAGCCTTTATTATCAATGATTGTGCTTTTATTTGTGCTTCTTTTAGCTGGTCTAGGTGCATGGTGACTTGTGGGATAGGAGATGGCTTATTGATCCAATCAGCACACAGGTTATAGCTTATAAGAAGTTCAAAAGGGGACTTTCTTATTGACTCATGGGGCCATGAGTTGTGCACAAATTCTGCCAGTGGCAGATAGTGAAGCCAGTCCTTTTGATGATAGTTAACCTGGAACCTTAGATACTGTTCTGGCCATTGATTGGTCCATTCTGATTGTTCATCAGTTTTGTCATAGATGCATATTATTTTCCCTATTTTTCTGTATTTTTACAGATTTATTTGGGCAAGATATAAGCAGCCAGAGTACTTAAGTTCCTTATCATTAGATATGATAAGATGGTGGGTCACATGATGCCAACATGTGCAACTTTGGGTCACATGACTGTGAGACAGTCATTCCATATGCAGACTTCTAATTGTAGTACAATAGATAGTCACATATGTGTTATATGATTGGTTGTCTGGTAGAATACTATGGAACAATTACTATAGTAGTATTATGTGTTGTAGTTAGCAGATAAGGAGGCTGCATCATCAAGTAGTCATAGCTGCTTAGTGTGCATCAGTCAGCACAATAGATAAGGGCTAATAATAGATATGATATGTTAGTGCATGAGTTAGTAGCATTACTAAAGTACCTAGTAATCAACTATGCATAGCAGTATATAAACCCCCATATAGTGTCCTGAGTAGAACCAACTTGTCCTTTTGGTTCTTACTTAGGTGCACATTACTCTGTACTTTCTACCTCTCCAATTCTAACTTGTTCTCTTAGTTCTTACTTAGTGTGCCACTATGTGACCATTGCTTATGTCCTTAAATAAAGGACTTATTGATCTCACTACCCTTCACAGTGACTGCACATTTGGCACATGATTTATCTCTGTGCTAGGCTTGTGTATCTAACCTTAACAGTTCATCTTCTATCTTCAACTTTGTTCTTTTCACAAGTTGTAGCCAATAGCCATCCACTACAGGTTTGTGTTGATAAGTGACCTGTGCGCACTTAGTGGCTCAATGGACTTATGCAGATATGGACTGCTTTAGATAAGATTAGATATACAGGACTTATGTAGATTAGATTATTATGATCATTACAATCTCAAACTTGTTATCTATGACATCATATGTACAGAACAATCACAAGGACTTATTATTGTAGTATGCATTAGGACTTTTCTTTTGTTATATCCTTATTGTGATATACCTTTGTTCTTTACTTTCCTTATACTTATTGTCTAAGTACACTCCCTTTGATTTGCCCTCTATTGTATTAGGGGCTTATTGTATTTCTACTTATTATATGATGCTTTCCTTGTCTCCTATTATAGTACAAGGTCTATTGTCTTAGATGTATAAGTAGTCCACCATGTACACCCTGATACCACAGTTCTCACTCTGTGTTATCAGGTTAGTTGTCTACTACTCTAATATGAGTACAGTTCTCACTCTGTGTTATCAGACATCCCATCTAGCTCTCACTTGCAAGATCTCTCTGTATTGCTGCTTCCCTGCACTCTCATATTCTCACCACAGTCTCTAAGTCTACTATGAGTACGAGTTCTTCCACCTATGCTGTTCATCAGTAGTGATTGGCCCGGGTAACCCTTGGGTTGATGAGGGCTACCAATATCCATACCTGGCAATACCCGAACCCACCCTCCGGGGTTCGGGTTTTGACATGTATGGGTTGGGGGTCCACGGGGTCCACGGGTTTGTTACTATGGGTATGGGTTGCAGCTTATATGTCATGGGTACAGGTCAGGGGGTCTTAGGGTGCACGGGTCAAATTCGGGTTGGGGAATCTACGTGTATGGGTACAGCTAAGTAGTGAATATAAACTACCCATGGATAGCATCCCAATCAGCAGGGAGCTCATTCTCCATCCCGGTGACCTCTTCTCCAAGAGCTGCTTTGATGTCACTATCCTTGATCATGTTGAGAGTACCCCAAGTGCCAACACAAAGCAGCATGTGAGTTGAGTGGAATGAGAGGCGGTTGCAGACATGGGGGAAGGATAAGATGGCCTTGACTAAAAACATGCTCAATATCAACTGTAGTAGCTAATTGTTAAAGGAATAAGTATAACAAACAGTAGAAAAGGAGGGATACACACCTGAAATTGATAGATAATCACATGCCATATGGAAGAGGCGGGGAAAGCTTATGTGCCTCTCATACCACCATGCAAGAGCATCCTTCACATCTTTGACTCCAGTTGCAAGGTATCAATCAAGTTCATTTTGTAACCCAAGGGTGTGGTTGTGAGGTCAGGCAAATTGTCGAAGATATTGGTACTCATATAAGTCTGCAAGTGTAACAGTTAGCCCAAAGACAAAAAGAAAACGTAGATTTCCACTTACAGCTTCATTGCCATCATGCTCCATATCACCTTTGTCACCAGCACCTTCAATCAACTCATAGGACTTGGTGAATTCATCTTGAATGATCTCATGTGTGGCTTGAATCCACGCATCCTCCCACTTGTGTTTCTTGAAGTATTCAAGTTTGTGGCAAGGATGGAGTACTAAGAGCACTTATATTAGTATACTTCCAACGTAATTACATGATGACTTACCCATAGCAATCCAATACACCTTGGAGTGGTCAGTTTTGTTGTAGTACCAGTTCATTGCATTCTTGCCAATAGCAAGTGCAGCACATATGAACGGCCTGAATTGATAAGGGCTGTCAGAGGCAGTTGCAAGGACCTTGTCAATATGATCCATTGCAGGGATCACTGCTGCGAGGTTTGGTGTGCCACGTGAGAAGTACATCATTGCATCCTTAAAGATCTATCCAAAATTGAAGTCAGAGATAGCAGATGAAGAAATAACTATTCACCTTTAGCACGTCACAAAGTTCTTGTGCAATCTTCCATTCTGCTGGTAGCAGTTCATATTTGTGAAGGTTGTAATTGCAGCTGGCAGTAATGGTGTCAATTGCTAGGCGGTACTTGAGACTGAAGTTGAGCATGTCATATGTTGAGTTCCAGCAAGTTGAAACATCGTGTGGCATCATGCATTTCGGAAGGCAGTGGGTCAGTAGTGTTGCAAACCACTGGGGGAGGAGAATGGTCATTGAGTTCTTGAGGGCAAAAGCAAGGCGACGCAGCTATGTACCATGTTAGTATCAGCTATGTGTCCAAGTGACGATACACATACCTTTGTCAACATTGATCGCACAGGCTGTATGCTCTTGTCAAGCTCACTCACCTCTTCCTCTGTTAGCCCCTTGTGCAGGTCTACCCAGGTGTCAAGGGGCTGGTCGTCCTCCTCAGCACTGTCATCAGGTTCCCACGCATGCAACTTGGTGCGCTCCTCAGACCCAAGTTCATTAGCTAAGTCAGTGAGGGCTTGAGCTGCCAGATTGAGGGTGACGCCAGGCCTTGTCTTTGGTATGTTGAATTGCTTGAGAATTGACTTAGCAGAGATGTTGATGGTGTGCGCAAAACAGTGGGTCTGGTTGGCAGCACCAGGAAATGTGTCGACTATGGTGCTAAGATGCATGATCATTGTGTCATTATTAGACACGTTATCAGTTGTGACACTAAGAACCTATTGGAGAGTAAGTTCAGGAACAGACCCAAATCCAAGAATCTCACCTAGTCTTTGACCCCAAACGCTTCTAGGACATCAGCGAAAGCATTCGCCATATTCACACCAGTGTGGAACTTTGGAACTTCAACAAGATCTAGTAATAGTGCCATTGGTGTGCCATTTCTTTCAAAGTGCACAGTAATGGCTATGTACACCTTGTAATTAGGTGATGTCCAGGCATCAGTGGCAAAACTAAGTTTGCCATCGATTTCCTGGCTTCATGTTAGTATCATATCATTCATGAGTGTTAGTTAGTGTATCTGTAACAACTTCACAATGCGTTCACAAACACGTACAAAGACGTTCTTGACATCATGTGAGAGCACTTCCACCGAAGGGATATAATAATCTGGTCTTCCTGTCTTCATTAAGCAACAGAATGCACGGTCATTGACTATCTGGAAAGGGCGCTTGTTCTCAGCAACCCAATGGACAAACTCTGCTCTGTCAAGGGCATTAGATATTATTATTATTACAATTGGATCAGAACTTGGAACGTACTAGGCTTCAATCCTAGTATGCTGGCGGTGGCTGTAGGTCACCCTTCCTGTTCCAACATGTTTGAATGCTGCTGTGATTGAACCATTCTTTGAGTTGTGATTTCTGAGAGCTTCATGTGCAGTCTTAACATCACACATTTGGTCTGTGGCTGCAAGTGCTTCATCACCCCAGCAAACCCTTGCATGTCGATGGGGATTACTGGTAGAACTGGTATCACCAGTGTAAAGGAAGCGGCGGACAAACCTTGTCTTAAGGTGGCAGGGACTAGCGGCACACTCAAAGACATGGGCTTTATGGTTGTTAAAGTATTCCATATTAGGCGTAGACTTGTAGAATACATAAACAGGCACATCCCAATTTTTAAAGAGGCAATCTATTGAAGTTTCAGGGTATTGCATGATAGAGTATAATGGACAACAGACTCACTTAACTCTGATATGTCATCCTCTACTTTAGGCTCATCATCAGTCCCAGAGTCGTTGTTAACTTTAATGGCATTGGGAGTAGAACGTGTGTGTGTGCCTATAGTATTGGACTCATTGTTGCTGCTGCTGCTGGGCTGAGAACCTTAATGAGCATGATGCAGAGGATGTTGAGGCTAACAAGTGGGGTTGTGGATTTCTTCAACAGAAGCCTGGGGCATAATGGGGATGGGTCTTGTGTTGATGCTGGTTCCAGGTGTCGTTCTTGCTTTCTTCCTGGCCAAAGGATCACCATTTTCAGTGATATGCTTGGTAGGACGACGCTTGCATGGCCCTTGCACATTGTCGATGTCAGTCCCAGTAATCATGGGTATGGATAGTTGAGGCATGATAGACTTAGCAGTTATGGCACACTTAGAGACACAGCACAAGAGAGGAGGGAAAAAGTATGCTCTGGAGATTCACAAAGCCAGGAAAGGAGGGGGTTAAATACATGCATGGTGATTACTACCACCTAGATGTGTCAAAAAAGTGTAGAGGGGAAATTGGCAAATCAGATGATGAAGGAAAGGTTGATGATGGAGAACTGAGGTGAGATGCACACATAGTGGCATCTTGGCCAGTAGGCCAGTAGTGAAGTCTGACACTATACCTGTTCCAAAACTAACAAAAGATCAGATACAGTAAAATGAAAGCTTGAAATGGGCATTGTACTATACCTAGTAAGAAAAAGTGTGCAGCTTTGTGGCATGATACGCATGAGGGAAGATTGTTGAGGGTGGCAGACAGCACAAGGGAGAGGCAATAGCACAGCCCTGCATGGGCTAGTAAGCAAGTTTGGTGGCAGTATGTAGGGAATGCAAGTGTGAGAGAGAGATGGTGGTGATACTTGGTGATGACCAGGGCAAGATGGCAAAATATTGGTGAATGATGAGGAGATAGTGGCAAGGCAATGAGGTGGTGGTATGGGAAAGAAGGTGGAGGTGTGGGAAGGGGTGGATGGTGGCAACATGCAACCTGTCTTTGAGTGCCTAGGCACCATTTGCAAGGTGTTATTGAAGTTCACTGCAATCTGAAAGTGAGAGAAACACCAGGGGAAGGAGAGATCAATGAATGACCATGGTGCAGGAAAGCAAAATCAATGGTGCATTAGCCATGGGAACCCATGATATGGGTACAGGTTTGCCTCAGGTTGAAAATGGCTACCTGAACCCATACCCGGCAATACCTGGCCTGGTACCTGGGTGGGTTACCTGGACCCCTGCCAATGACTATTTATCAGTTGAAGGGTGGTAGGTGGAGGAGATGTTCTGCTCAATCCCCAGTTGCCTATACAACTCTCACATGAACCAGGATGTGAATTAAGGATCCCTGTCCAATATGATTTTGGTAGGTAGTCCATAACAAGTGAAGACATGCTTAGGATATAATTGCACTAACTCCTTCACAGTTATCTCCTCATTGCAGGGAATAAAGACCACCACCTTTGTGCAGTTGTGGTCTGTGATGGTGAGTATTGAGTCATATCCTCCAGATGATGGTAGTTTAATGATAAAGTCCATTGCTACCATTTCAAACAGTAGGGCATCTTGTTTCAGATGTATGGGTTGAAGTGACGCACATGTTGATCTTGTATTCACCTTGTTCTTTGATGGTCCATGCATTACTTAACATACTTCACAATGTCCTTGGTTATTCTTGTCTAAAAGTACTGTTGGGCTAAGAGCATGCCCATCTTGGTGATGCCTGGGTGTCCATATACTGGAGGGGAGTGGTGAGCCTTTATAATAGTTCATTTTTTGTGTACTTCCCTGGTGACAACCCTTTGTCCCTCTTTGTATAATACTCCCTCAATCCTCATTAGTCTATGGGAATTGATCCAATGTTGAATCTGTTCTTCATCTTATGCATAGACAGGGTCATTGGGTTTCATTCCTCTTGTATAAGTACCTGCATAACTTGTCTATAAGGCTGGGCAGTTGCAGCTCAGATAAACATTTGTTTCAGAAGTACAATGATGTTCTACTATCATGCATGGCCTATTGCAAATGCACAACCTTGTGCAAATCTCAAAGATTGGGTCAGATCACTACTTTCCCAACATCCTTTGTGCTCAAAAAAATTACCCTATATACAGTAGGTTATGTAGATGTGGGATTATAAAAAAAGGGGGGGATCAATTGGGGTTTGCAAAGGGAAAGTAAAAAAAAAAACATGGGGGTGGTTTATAAGAGGTTGCCACACACACAGATCCTGGTGATCTTCTTGACAAAATTAAAATCTGCTAAGCTAGGGTGTTAGGGCACATACACATGACTTCTTATAACAATTTTGAACTCACCACACCCATGCAATTGACTTGTGAAAGGGAAAGACAAAAAAAATGCAACAGAGGGTGACAGGGAAGTGACAAGATTCAAACTCCTTCTGAAGATGTGTCAGCATTCTCGGAATGTGTTGCTACAAATGCCAAAATGCCAACCACTTCCCCGACTTGCAGAATGCTCCAGATGGTGTGACAATTTGTGATAAATATTTACAGATGTACATGCAAACTTGGATGTCTTCTGCACCACCAAATAAAATAGAAACAAATATGAAAAAATCTTCAGAGGATAGGAAATACAATTGGCATGTACAATTTTAAGTAGCTACAATGTGTTGTTGAAGCTACAGAAGTCATTTAGTGTTTTTTTTGCAATAGGCCATGCATGATAGTAATTATCATTGTCCCCTGTGTCATAGTCAGGTCTTCAGGACAATGCATCCACTTGTCCATTTGTTTTTCCTATGATGTGTGTAGCAGATGACTATTGGCTATGACTTGCAAATAAATCAAAATAAGTTTGAAGAATGAATGAGTCAAGGTTGGATATGCAAGCCTAGCACAGAGATAAATCACATGCTGAACCTGTAGATGATGCAGAGGGTAAGCACAACTTAAGACCTTTATATAAGGTCAAAGGCTAAGTGATCACATGGTGACAGGCTGAGTAAGAACCAAGAGGACAAGTTAGATTGGAGGTGAAGTAAAGAATACAAGGGAGGAATGCACACCTGAGTAAGAACCAAGAGGACAAGTTGGTTCTACTCTCTTACGCATCCAGAACTTTAAAGGGTCTAAGAGTCAACTCAACCTTTTATGTTTTCATCACTCACTTACTTCCTTTTACTCTGTACCCAGGAACACCACAGTCCATGTGGTGTGGTCGCCGTTGAAGAAGGATCGCATGCAGTCTACCCTAGCCCAGCTTGCAGCTGCCGGGATCTGTACTACCACCCCTCTGGCATCCCTGCAAAGGGTTCAGTCTGCCACCTTCTTCAAGGCAAGGGCCAGACAAAACACATATCATACCTGATCTAGGCGATGGATTCAGAGCCAAAGATTAAAATCTGGCTGAGACTTTTCCACTTATGACTTTGGTATTCAACAACCCCCAGATGGCTGTAATCATCCCCTTTTTACTGCCACCATCCCCATCAAAAAACGTCTGGAGAGGCCGGGAGACGACCCAGCCCCTATTACCCATTACAAACCTCCTGACATCCCCACTATCACACGAAAGACATTGAGTATGGTGTTTCAACTTGCCATACAACACTCCTTTACATCTGAATACACGCTCTGTCACTGCTCTAACCTCCCTTCTAAACACTCTGCCTGTCCCTGCGGAGCTAGGGAGTGTTCCATCCCCCACCTTATCCACCATTGTCCCCAAGTGTGACGGGCTCATCGCCACCTCATCAACAACTGGCACACGCACATTAAAGACATCCTGCTGAAGAATCTTTTCAGTGATTCTGATGACACAAGATGGCTTCTGATATTCCTACAGATCTCTGATGCTGCTTCAAGACCAGAGACAGGGCCTGTCCCGTTTGACCCTGGGTAGCTGCGCATCCTCAAAATGGTCAACCCCACTTAGTGCGGTCCACCCACTTTGATGGGGGTAACTTTTCTTTATCTCTACCATGGAACTTTTCAATTCCCACATCCATTTACACCATCTGTTTACGGTTGTGTGACTACCTAATGACTGTCTTTACATGCCATCCTTTGATAAGGTGGATTCTATTACTACTTACAAGCTCTTACTTCGGTGCGACCTCCATATTTTACCTACCCTTCAATGAGTCCTTAGTTGTGTACTCAACTGGTCTTATACTCCATCTACTGCCCCAGAATAACAATGGTTCCAAAAAAAAAAAAAAAAAGTTGGTTCTACTCAGGTTGCTACAGCAGGGTTTATATACTACTATGCTTAGTTGATTACTAAGTACTATAGTAATGCTACTGACTCATGTGCTAACATGTTGTATCTATTGTGCTAACTGATACACACTAAGTGGCTATGACTATTTGATAACACGTCCTTCTTATCTTGCTGAGTAAACCCTAAGACAACACATAATACCACTACAGTAAGCATTCTATTGTATTCTACAAGATTCCAGCCAATTACAACAAGCACATGTGCTATTGTTATCTATAACAATAGAGATACTAATATGGTATGACCATCCCTTCTTAACCTTGTACCACCACCATCTCCCTTAAGCTCTGGTGCTCTGGCCAGGTCTGCTAGGGGCCCTTGGGGTTGTCACTGTTACTGGCGATGGGGGGCCTCTTCCTTTCTCTCTTACTTATTAGACTTCATCATCATTATCCACAACATCCACTCCTTAAGGGCATTATTAAATGATGTCTTCCACAGCCTCAACTTTGGTCTAGCTGTTCACCCTCTCACCTTCACTGGCTTTACCAGGACCTCCTTATTGTCATCTCACCCTACTCCCCTCATCCAATGTGGGCCTTCACCCCCATGTCATCACCTTCCTTTGTCACCTCTTGTTGGCAACAACATGGAGGGCTCCCTGCCTTCCTCCACCTTCCTGGGGGCTATGCCTCCCTTTATCATTTCAACCTTTCCCTCAACTTAGGGGATCTTTCTAGTCACCTTGCCTATCCTTGGATCAAAGTTGTTGTTGCTCTGCAACCCCTTCTTAGGGCTGGACCATCTCTGGGGACTAGGGGTCTGAGGGTTGAATGATCGCTGCTGGTGAGCTGACTGGGAGTTGAAACCCTTCCTTGGGTCAAACAATGGGGT
Organism: Lactarius psammicola; assembly: GCA_025769895.1. Lineage (NCBI taxonomy): Eukaryota > Fungi > Basidiomycota > Agaricomycetes > Russulales > Russulaceae > Lactarius > Lactarius psammicola. Next base: position 68,621 of record WTXK01000040.1, on the reverse strand, counting down.
GGTGCCTGGCATTCCCCTAAACCCCAAAATGCCATTGGCCCTTCTTTCCCCTCTCTCTCCAACCTCCTTGAATCAATGGACCTTGCACTTCCACAGCTGTCAAGGACACAGCTTCTAGAGGCCATATGTGTGGCTGGGCCCAGATCTTTTCCCCTTTCCTAGCCATTCTAGGGTGAACTCCCTCCCACCCTTCTATCAACAATCACACACTCTTTTCCACAGTCATACCATGAACTTTACAAGGGCTAAACAAGCTCATTCACAGACAATTGGCTTCCTCTGAGAGGTGGCCACCCATTCATTCCTCAACACTCCTTTCGTTCTCAACATCTTTCCTTTCATTTTTTCCTTTTCCCTCCTTTTGCTTCTTTGCCCAAAGACACCATGGGTGTATCCACATATATTTGAAACACACCACTTGATTATGTCTCTCCAAAGCCTAGTCTCCTGCTGAGGGGTGTTGCAAGGACCAAGGGCTTGCTGGAGGTCATGTGGACTGGTCCAGGTTATGTGGTAATAAGTTTGTGGTCTTAGTAGGGGTTGGGAGTTCAGGGTTGGGCTGGGGTTGGGTGTGGGGTTGGGCCAAGGGTTCGGAGTTTTGGCATATTTACAACTATCAACTCTGTTTACTTAGGTAGATGGGACCAGCTTTGTACTTATGTACTGCACTGGAATACAAGTATATTAAAATAATAATAATAATAATAATAATAATACAGTATGACTGTCTCACAGTCACATGACTCAAAGTTGCACATGTTGGCATCATGTGACTAACCATCTTATCATATCTAATGATAAGGGACTCAAGTACTTTGGCCACTTATATCTTGCCCAAATAAATCCATAAAAATACAGAAAAATAGGGAAAATAATATGCATCCATACTAATGTGCTTAATTTTAAAGGGGTACTCAGTGAGTTCCACTACTTCCCTTGCTACCCATCTATTTATGTTCTGAGGGCTTTACTAGTATAGAAGGTTGGCATGGTTGGAATGAATAATAATGTCATATGGCAACCCTGCAAGTAGTAGCTTCCAGTGTTGAGTGATTCTACAATAGCTAGAAGCTCAAGGTTATACATGTGGTAGTTGCATTGCACAGGATCAAGGGTCTTTAAGAAGTACCTAATAGGGTGTTTCTTACTATCTACCTTCCTCTGCAGGAGTACTCCTTTAATTGCATAACCAGAAGTGTCAACCTCTAGTTTGAATTGATCTGTTAATAACAGGTATGCCAGTATTGGTTCCTAGGTTACATGAGTCTTCAGCTCCTCAAATGCTTTTTGTTAGGCCTGACCCCATTTTCACTCTTCTCCTTTTCTTATAAGCATGTTCAGGGGATGTGTATGGTGTGTGAAGCCCTTGATAAAAGCTTTGTAAAAATTGCAAAAGCTAAGAAAAGAGCAGATGTTCTTAATGGTTTTAGGTGTTGGCCAGTCATGAATGCCCATGCTTTTTGCAGGGTCCATGTGGGTCACCCTCTTTTTAAGGATTACCCCCAGGTAATCCATGAAGGGCACATGGAACACACATTTCTTGAGTTTGAAATAAAGGTCATGGTCAAGGGCAACTTGAAGGACATCCTAGACAGCAGCCATGTGGCCCACAAGTCCCATATGTGATGCGATACTGATGTTATCCATGTAGACACAGATGGTGGTGCCAAGGGGTTTATGTTTGAGGATAATGTTGTGAAAAATGATGTCCATCATAGTTTGGAAGGTTGTAGGGGAATTGGTGAGGCCAAAATACATGACTGTAGGCTTAAAGAGGCCATATCACATCTTGAATGTGGCCTTCTCTTCATCTTCCTCATTGATGCAAATGTTGTTGTAAACCCAGCAGACATCCAGTTTCATGTATATGTCTGCATTGCTCAGGTCTGTGATAAGGTCAGTAATAAGAGGGAGTGGGTATTGGTTACACACAGTAACCTCATTAAGCTTTCAGTAATCCTGGACTGTGATGAACAGCATAGGTGAAGGAACTTATACTCACAGTAGTGAACTTAGAGACTGTGGTGAGAATATGAGAGCACAGGGAAGCAGCACAGAGAGATCTTGCAAGTAAGAGCTAGATAGAGTGTCTGATATAACAGAGTGAGAACTGTACTCATATTAGAGTAATAGACAACTAACCTGATATCACAGAGTGAGAACTGTGGTATCAGGGTGTACATAGTAGACTACTTATACATGTGGAGATAATAGACCTTTGTATTATAATAGGACACAAGGAAAGGTGTCATACAATAAGTAGAATATAATAAGATCCATAACAATATGGAGTCAAAACAAAGGGAATGTACTTAGACAATAAGTACAAGGAAAGTAAAGAACAAAGGTATATCATAATAAGAATATAATAAAAGGAAAGTCCTAACATATACTACAATAACAAGTCCTTGGTGATTGTTCTATATATATGATGTCATAGATAACAAGTCTGAGATTATAAAGATTAGAATGATAATCTAATCTACATAAGTCCAGTATATCTAATCTAAAGCAGTCAATTATCTGCACAAGTTCATTGAGCTGCTAAGTGTGCACAGGTCACTTATCAACAGACTAACCATAATTTCCTGTCCTTCTTCTTAACAAAGAAGAAGGGTGACATGTATGGTGACTTCAAAGGTCAAATATAACCCTTCTTTAGTTTGTCATTAAGGAAGTTTTGCAGCATCTTATCCTCATCTTATGTGAGCAGGTAGACCTTACAGTCTAATGCAGCTAGCACATTGGGTTTAAGTTTGATAGCATGCCTGCCTAGCAACTTAACTCTGCTTTGCTGGCATCCTTGCTGCTGTCTTTTCTGTTGCTTTATCTCTGCTCTCAGAACCCTCATTTCCCTTACTCCATTAACTCCATTTGCCTCCAATCCTTTCCACTCACTCTAATCACTCCTAATCATGCATCCAACTCACTCTATTTCTTCTGGAACCTCCTATTCACTCTCAGGAGCCTCTACACCCCTCAGTTTGCCCTCCAAAGTGTCCACAAGTCCCAATTCAGCCTCTTTCACTGTCCCATCATCCTCTCTTGCTGAACAAGCCTCTCAATCTGCTTCATCAGCTTATGCCCTCTTCTCTGCCTCCCAGTTTGAAGCACACACATCCTGGAATGTTGACACTGGTGCTTCAGCTCACATGACATTCCATCATCACTGGATGCGAAATCTGAGGCCTCACAAAGTTGAAATAAGGCTGGCTGATGGCTCTGTTGTCTACTCTGAGGGTGTAGGCACTGTTTGCTTCAATCCTGTGGTCAATGGACAGGAAATGCCCCCTCTAGAGTTCACTGATGTCCTCTATGTCCCAGCTTTGTGTACAAACCTCTTTTCCATCCTATTCCTCACCCTAAATTGCCATTTCACTGTTGCCATTGAGAAGGACACCCTGCACTTCATCAGGAACAACAAGATCCTCTTTCAAGCAAAAGCTGAACCCTCCAATGCTGCTTATCTTGTTGGGAAAACCATTCTTGTGGAACAATTTGCCTCACTCTCTTCTTCCACTACCCTCCCATTGGACTGGGACCTCTGCCATCGTTGCCTCTGCCACCATCACCTTGCAGGCATCAAGAAGCTGCATTCAGGTAACCTGGTGACAGGTTTTAAGCTTGATTCACAAGCTAGCCCTGATCTGGTATGTGAAGCCTGCAAAGCTGGCAAGATGCATGCAGATCCCTTTCCAATTTTGACTTCCAGAGCCTCAAAACTACTCCAACTCCTCCACAGTGATGTGCATGGCCCTGTGAAGGTGCCTACACATCAAGGGTATTGCTACTGGGTCACTTTCATTGATGACTTCTCTCGCTTCAAGGCAGTTTACCTTCTTAAGTGAAAGTCAGAGACCTTTTCTGCTTTCAAGCAGTTCAAGGCATGGGCAGAGAATGTCACTGGAGCGAAACTAGGCACTCTCAGGGATGATAAGGGTGGGGAGTACATGTCCAGTGAGTTTGAAGTGTTCTGCATTGACCATGGCATCCAGAGGCAGCACACTGTCAGAAATCAACCTCAGCAGAATGGTGTGGCTGAGAGGGCTAATAGGACGATGGAGGAAGGTGTTGTATCAATGATCTATGAGTCTGGGATGGCTACAGCCTTCTGGGGAGAAGCACTGGCTGCTTTTATTCGCACTAGCAACAAGCTGGCCACTTCAGCTCTCCCTGAGGCGACACCTTATTAGGCTTTCAATGGATGCAAGCCAGATCTCTCTATGCTTCAAGTTTGGGGCTGTACTGCATATGTGCTGATACAGAGGGATAAGCGACCACTTGGGAGCCTTGGATCGCACATGGAGGAGTGTGTATTCATTGGATACCCTCAGGGCTACAAGGGATGGAAGTTCTACAACCCAGTCTCAAAGAAGGTCATTATTTCAGAAAGAGCTGACTTTGATGAACACTTTTTCATGCTATAGAGGCATTCAGTTCCCTCCCTACCTCCCCCTCACCTCAATTCACTCCTTGAGTCGCCTACAACCTCCCTTACAGTCCCAGACATCTCAGATGATGTTCTGGACGCTCCAATAGACTCACAGAAGCCAATTCATGGGGGAGATGGGTCTACTGCTTCTGATTTGCTTTCTGTTCCTCTAATTTCGCCTCCAAGTCCCTCTGTTCACTCTCCTTCACCTCCATCCACTTATATGTCACTTCCCCCTTCCACTCCTTCACCTTCTACCCCTCCTGCTCGTCGTCCTCCTCTTCCACCTCCTCCTTCTCACCCTCAATGCCTCAGATGTCCTAAAGAAGAGTGGTTTGTTATTTGTTGCTTAAGCGTTCACTGTAGTGTGTTTATGTGTCTGTACATCGCTCCTTTTGGTATTTCCTTATTTAGGTAGCTTAGTCAGGTTGATATATCCTGCAGAGGATGGAAAAATAGCCCTTAGTCTTATATCCTCCTCTGCAGGTGAGTAGTACTCCTTTACTTTAATCAATAAAGTCTTATATCCTCCTCTGCAGTCCCCTTGTGTCCTGTGTGACTCAAGGGCCCTTTATAGGTCGCATTTTAACATGGTTGCCTGAACAATGGGCTGTTCCAGAGCATTACAGACAGCCAAGGAAGCCTACACCAGTTGTCCTGTCTTCAGATGATGATGAAGACGACTCTGATGATCCCTTGGACCTCATCCAAGCCAATGCAGCGTCCACAGTTGAACCCACCTCTTATAAGCAGTCTCAGCGACACCCTGACGCAGATTTGTGGCATAAGCTTGTGAGGAAGAGATGGAGGCTCATAGAGTCAATGGCACTTGGGAGATTGTGAAATTACACCCTGGGAAGCATGCAATAGGCTCCAGATGGTTCATGAAGGTCAACCACAATGTGTCATGAACTAGTATGCCACGTTCATGACTTAGTTATACCAGTGTACTATCAATAGTACTTGCCACGCTCAAAGAAAGGGTACTATCAAGTTGTCCGACTTGGACCCTTGGTTCCACCTCCCATATAGTAGGAAACCTGGTCCCTATGGTCCCACCATGTCCATTTGCGCAAAAGTGATGAGTAGAGGCATCCACAATATCGCGTTTTCATTGTCACCTGATGTTTTTGGATGATCTGACTTGTTGTAATTTGTGGACAAGGTCCAAACAAGTTACTAATGGGTAAACAAGGTTCTATTATTAGTAGTAGAAGGTTCTATGACCTTTGACAGCCTTCTACTGGCTTCTACAAGACATACTGTGGAGAAGGTCACGAGACCTAGGAGAGACTAACACCACTGAACACTATTTATAAAGCTTCTATTACCTTCCAGAGTATTCTACTGCACACAGACCATGAAACTAGGTATATAAGCTAGGCTAATATTACAGACAGCCCTCAGATTGTCCACTTGTGACTTCTACCTGCAAAACCCCCTTGTCCTCTTTCCTCTGCCACCATTGGATTGCTCAATCTTCTTGCTGTTTTGCTCGTATTCAAAGCCTTTCTCTTAATTCTTTGCATCTACCTCATCCTCCTCCCTCTCATCTGTTGTCCCTCTTCGTGTTCCAAGTACCAATGGCCTCACTAGACAGTGAGTCCTCCACACAATGCTGTTGGCTCCCAGGATCACTACAAGTCCAGATTAGTTGCCAAAGGCTATTCTCAGCATACTGGCTTTGATTTCAAGGAGACCTTTGCTCCCACAGTTCGCTACTCCACCATTCGCATTGTACTTGCTCTGGCAGCTCTGGAAGACCTTGAACTTCGCTCCATTGACATCTCTCATGCATATCTCAATGGCACTCTGGAGGAAGAGATCTATATGCAGCAGCCTGAAGGATTTGAAGTGGGCGGACCAGATCATGTCTGTAAGCTAAAGAAGTTGCTCTATGGCTTGAAGCAAGCAGGCAGGGTCTGGAACAAGACCCTTCACTCTGTGCTCTGTTCTATGGGCTTCAAATGCATCCAATCCGACCATGGGCTCTACATCTTCCTCAGGGATGATGTTAGGATCTTAATGCCTGTGTATGTCGATGATATCACACTTGCCTGCGAATAGTCCAAGAACTCTCCCAGCACTTCAAACTGCGAGATCTAGGACCTACAACTCAGCTTCTAGGCCTAGAAATCCACAGATATTGTCCTCATCGCTCCCTTTCCATTTCCCAGAGCCAGTAAATCTCCAATCTACTTCATGAGTATGGTTTGAGCGATTCAAAGCCTGTTTCCACTCCTCTTAACCCAGGAACTCATCTTTCCACTTCCATGTGTCCTCAGAATGAAGCAGAAGCCTCAGAAATGTGCCAGAATCCCTACATCTCTGTTGTAGGTTGTCTGATGTACTTGGCAGTCACCACAAGGCCAGACATTGCCTATGCTGCCAGAGTACTTGCCAGATAGATTCAACTCCAATCCTACCCTGGCTCACTGGCAAGCTGCAAAGCATGTGCTTTGCTATTTGAAGGGTACAATGGACCACAAGCTTGTCTACAAGCCTTCCACTTCGCCTGAGCCCTTCATCACTTATTCTGATGCTGATCATGGTGGAAATCCAGACAATGGCAAGTCCACAGGTGGATATATAGTCAAGATTGGTTCTGGAGCAGTTTCATGGAGTTCCAAGTTGCAGTCTTTGGTTGTCTTATTCACAACTGATGCAGAGCACATTTCAGCTGTTGAAGCGGGCAAGGAGATCCTCTGGATGCGTCAATTCATGGGGGAGCTTGGCTACCCAATCAGTGGTCCCTCTCCTTTAAATGGACGATCAATCGGTCATTGCAGTCAGCAAGAATCCTGAGCACCATGGGAAGATGAAGCATCTCTCACTTCGTCTATTTTGGCTTAGGGATGCTGTTCATGTTATTTGTTGCTTAAGCGTTCACTGTAGTGTGTTTATGTGTCTGTACATTGCTCCTTTTAGTATTTCCTTATTTAGGTAGCTTAGTCAGGTTGATATATCCTGCAGAGGGCGGAAAAATAGCCCTTAGTCTTATATCCTCCTCTGCAGGTGAGTAGTATCCTTTAACATTAATCAATATAGTCTTATATCCTCCTCTGCAGTCCCCTTGTGTCCTGTGTGACTCAAGGGCCCTATATAGGTCGCATTTTAACAAGAGGAGGAAATAAGACTAAGGGATATTCCTCCGTCCTCTGCAGGATATATCAACCTGACTAAGCTACCTAAATAAGGAAATACCAAAAGGAGCGATGTATGTTATTTGTTGCTTAAGCGTTCACCATAGTTAATTTGTGTGTCTGTTCATCGCTCCATTTGGTATTTCCTTATTTAGGTAGCTTAGTCAGGTTGATATATCCTGCAGAGGACGGAAAAATAGCCCTTAGTCTTATATCCTCCTCTGCAGGTGAGTAGTATCCTTTTACTTTAATCAATAAAGTCTTATATCCTCCTCTGCAGTCCCCTTGTGTCCTGTGTGACTCAAGGGCCCTATATAGGTCACATTTTAACAGGTTATGGGCCCTGCCTAGCGACTTAACTCTGCTTTGCTGGCATCCTTGCTGCTGTCTTCTCTGGTGTTATATCTCAGCTCTCAGAACCATCATTCCACTCATTCCACTCACTCCATTCTCCTCCACTCTTTTCCACTCATTCTAATCACACCTAAGCATGCATCCAACTCGCTCTGTCACTTCTGGAACCTCCTCCTCACTGTCAGGAGCTTCTAAACACTTCACTTTGCCTTCTAGAGCGTTCACATCTCCTAATTCAGACTCTTTCACTGTCCCATCATCCTCTCTCACTTCACATGCCTCTCATTCCGCTTCTTCAGCATCTGCCCTCTTCTCTGCCTCCCAGTTCGAAGCCCATACCTCTTGGAATGCTGACACTGGTGCTTCAGCCCATATGACATTTCATCGTCATTGGATGCGAAATCTGAGGCCTCACAAAGTCGAAATAAGGCTGGCTGATGGCTCTGTTGTCTACTCTGAGGGTGTAGGCACTGTTTGCTTCAATCCTGTGGTCAATGGACAGGAAATGCCCCCTCTAGAGTTCACTGATGTCCTCTATGTCCCAGCTCTTTGTACAAACCTCTTTTCCGTCCTATTCCTCACCCTAAATCGCCATTTCACTGTTGCAATTGAGAAGGACACCCTCCACTTCATCAGGAACAACAAGATCCTCTTCCAAGCAAAGACTGCACCCTCTAATGCAGCCTATCTTGTTGGGGACACCATTCCTGTGGAGCAATTTGCCTCACTCTCTTCTGCCACCACCCTCCCATTGGACTGGGACCTCTGGCATCGTCGCCTCTGCCATCATCACCTTGCAGGCATCAAGAAGCTGCATTCAGGTAACCTGGTGACGGGTTTTAAGCTTGATTCACATGCTGGCCCTGATCTGGTATGTGAAGCCTGCAAAGCTGGCAAGATGCATGCAGATCCTTTTCCAATTTCGACTTCCAGAGCCTCAAAACCCCTCCAACTCGTCCATAGTGATGTCCATGGCCCTGTCAAGGTGCCTACACATCAAGGGTATCGCTATTGGGTCACATTCATCGACGACTTCTCTCGCTTTAAGGCAGTTTACCTCCTTAAGCGAAAGTCAGAGACCTTTGCTGCATTCAAGCAGTTCAAGGCTTGGGCTGAGAATGTCACTGGAGCAAAACTGGGCACTCTCAGGGATGATAAGGGTGGGGAGTACATGTCTAGGGAGTTTGAAGCATTCTGCATTGATCATGGCATCCAGAGGCAGCACACAGTCAGAAATCGACCTCAGCAGAATGGTGTAGCTGAGAGAGCTAATAGGACGATGGAGGAAGGTGTTGTATCGATGCTCTATGAATCTGGGATGCCTACAGCCTTCTGGGGAGAAGCACTGGCCGCTTTTATTCACACTAGCAACAAGCTGGCTACATCAGCTCTCCCTGAGGCGACCCCTTATCAGGCTTTCTATGGTAACAAGCCAGATCTCTCTATGCTTCGAGTTTGGGGCTGTACTGCCTATGTGCTGATACAGAGGGACAAGCGACCACTAGGGAGCCTTGGATCGCACATGGAGAAGTGTGTATTCATTGGATACCCTCAAGGCTACAAGGGATGGAAGTTCTACAACCCAGTGACCAAGAAGGTCATTATTTCAGAAAGAGCTGACTTTGATGAACGCTTTTTCATGCTTCAGAAGCATTCAGTTCCCCTCCTACCTCCCCCTCGCCTCAATTCACTGCTTGAGTCACCTAACACCTCCCTTACACTCCCAGACATCTCAGACGACGTTCTGGATGCTCCAATTGACTCACAGAAGCCAATTCATGGGGGAGATGGGTCTACTGCTTCTGATTTGCCTTCTATTCCTCCAATTTCGTCTCCAAGTCCTTCTGTTCACTCTCCTTCACCTCCCTCCACTTATATGTCACTTCCCCCTTCCACTCCTTCGCCTTCTACCCCTCCTGCTCGTCGTCCTCCTCTTCCACCACCTCCTTCTCGCCCCCAACGCCTCAGACGTCCTAGAGAAGAGTGGCTGCCTGAACAATGGGCCGTTCCAGAGCGCTATAGACAGCCAAGGGAGCCTACACCAGTTGTTTTGTCTTCAGATGATGACGAAGACGACTCTGATGATCCCTTGGACCTCATCCAGGCCAACACAGCATCCACAGCTGAACCCACTACTTATAAGCAATCTCAGCGACGCTCAGACGCAGATTTGTGGCATAAGGCTTGTGAGGAAGAGATGGAGGCTCATAGAGTCAATGGCACTTGGGAGATCGTGAAATTACCCCCTGGGAAGCGTGCAATAGGCTCCAGATGGTTCATGAAGGTCAAGCACAATGCTGATGGCTCCCTGGATCGCTACAAGTCCAGATTGGTTGCCAAAGGCTATTCTCAGCGCCCTGGCTTTGATTTCAAGGAGACCTTCGCTCCCACAGTTCGCTATTCCACCATTCGCATTGTACTCGCTTTGGCAGCTCTGGAGGACCTTGAACTTCGCTCCATTGACATCTCTCATGCATATCTCAATGGCACTCTGGAAGAAGAGATCTACATGCAGCAGCCTGAGGGATTTGAAGTGGGCGGACCAGATCATGTCTGTAAGCTAAAGAAGTTGCTCTATGGCTTGAAGCAAGCAGGCAGGGTCTGGAACAAGACCCTTCACTCTGTGCTCTGTTTTATGGGCTTCAAATGCATCCAATCCGACCATGGCCTCTACATCTTCCTCAGGGATGATGTTAGGATCCTAATGCCTGTGTTTGTTGATGATATCACGCTTGCCTGCAAAGATGGAGCCAGGATCGATTCAATGGTCCAAGAACTCTCCCAACACTTCAAACTGCGAGATCTAGGCCCTACAACTCAGCTTCTAGGCCTAGAAATCCACAGAGATCGTCCTAATCGCTCCCTTTCCATTTCCCAGACTCAGTACATCTCCAACCTCCTTCATGAGCATGGTTTGAGCGATTCAAAGCCTGTTTCCACTCCTCTCAACCCAGGAACTCGTCTTTCCACCTCCATGTGTCCTCAGAACGAAGCAGAAGCCTCAGAAATGCACCAGTACCCCTACCTCTCTGTTGTAGGATGTCTGATGTACTTGGCAGTCACCACAAGGCCAGACATTGCCTATGCTGCCGGAGTACTTGCCAGATTCAACTCCAATCCTGGTCTGGCTCACTGGCAAGCTGCAAAGCATGTGCTTCGCTATTTGAAGGGTACAATGGACCACAAGCTTGTCTACAAGCCTTCCACTTCGCCTGAGCCCTTCATCACTTATTCTGATGCTGATCATGGTGGAAATCCAGACAATGGGAAGTCCACAGGTGGATATGTGGTCAAGATTGGTTCTGGAGCGGTTTCTTGGAGTTCCAAGTTGCAATCCTTAGTTGCCTTGTCCACAACTGAAGCAGAACACATCTCAGCTGTTGAAGCGGGCAAGGAGATCCTCTGGATGCGTCAATTCATGGGGGAGCTTGGCTACCCAATCAGTGGTCCCTCTCTCCTCAAAATGGACAATCAATCGGCCATTGCAGTCAGCAAGAACCCTGAGCACCACAGCAAGATGAAGCATCTTTCACTTCGTCTATTTTGGCTTAGGGATGCTGTTCAAGATGGTCTTATCAGTCCCAGCTTTGTAGCAACTGAGGAGATGGCTGCTGACATCTTCACCAAGGCACTTGACCGCTTCAAGGTTCAAAAATGTGCCACAATGCTTGGTTTGTTCAGTTAATGATCTGGAGACATGCACAGACATGGGGGAGTGTTATTTGTTGCTTAAGCGTTCACCATAGTTAATTTGTGTGTCTGTTCATCGCTCCATTTGGTATTTCCTTATTTAGGTAGCTTAGTCAGGTTGATATATCCTGCAGAGGACGGAAAAATAGCCCTTAGTCTTATATCCTCCTCTGCAGGTGAGTAGTATCCTTTTACTTTAATCAATACAGTCTTATATCCTCCTCTGCAGTCCCCTTGTGTCCTGTGTGAATCAAGGGCCCTATATAGGTCACATTTTAACAATGTACAGACACATAAACACACTACAGTGAACGCTTAAGCAACAAATAACACAGATTTCGCATCCAGTGACGATGAAATGTCATATGGGCTGAAGCACCAGTGTCAGCATTCCAGGAGGTATGAGCTTCAAACTGAGAGGCAGAGAAGAGGGCAGATGCCGATGAAGCAGAGTAAGAGGCTTGAGTAGAAAGAGATGATGAGGAGACAGTGGAATAGGCCGAAATGAGAGTTGTGGACACTTTAGAAGGTGAACTGAGTGGTGTAGAGGCTCCTGACAGTGCATGGGAGGTTCCAGAAGTGATGGAGTGAGTTGGATGCATGATTAGGAGTGATATGAATGAGTGGAAAGGATTGGATGCGAATATAGTGAGTTGAATGAGGGGAATGAGTGACCTGAGAGCTGAGATAGAGCAACAGAAGTGATAGCAGCAAAGATGCCAGCAAAGCAGAATTAAGTCGCTAGGCAGGGCCCATAACCTGTTAAAATGCGACCTTATAAGGGCCCTTGAGTCACAGAGGACACAAGGGGACTGCAGAGGAGGATATAAGACTTTATTGATTAAAGTAAAGGAGTACTACTCACCTGCAGAGGAGGATATAAGACTAAGGGCTATTTTTCCGTCCTCTGCAGGATATATCAACCTGACTAAGCTACCTAAATAAGGAAATACTAAAAGGAGCGATGTACAGACACATAAACACACTACAGTGAACGCTTGAGCAACAAATAACATGAACAGCATCCCTAAGCCAAAATAGACGAAGTGAGAGATGCTTCATCTTCCCATGGTGCTCAGGATTCTTGCTGACTGCAATGACCGATTGATCGTCCATTTAAAGGAGAGGGACCACTGATTGGGTAGCCAAGCTCCCCCATGAATTGATGCATCCAGAGGATCTCCTTGCCCGCTTCAACAGCTGAAATGTGCTCTGCATCAGTTGTGAATAAGACAACCAAAGACTGCAACTTGGAACTCCATGAAACTGCTCCAGAACCAATCTTGACTATATATCCACCTGTGGACTTGCCATTGTCTGGATTTCCACCATGATCAGCATCAGAATAAGTGATGAAGGGCTCAGGCGAAGTGGAAGGCTTGTAGACAAGCTTGTGGTCCATTGTACCCTTCAAATAGCAAAGCACATGCTTTGCAGCTTGCCAGTGAGCCAGGCCAGGATTGGAGTTGAATCTGGCAAGTACTCCGGCAGCATAGGCGATGTCTGGCCTTGTGGTGACTGCCAAGTACATAAGACATCCTACAACAGAGAGGTAGGGGGTATTGGCACATTTCTGAGGCTTCTGAATCGTTCTGAGGACACATGGAGGTGGAAAGACGAGTTCCTGGGTTGAGAGGAGTGGAAACAGGCTTTGAATCGCTCAAGCCATGCTCATGAAGTAGGTTGGAGATATACTGGCTTTGTGAAATGGAAAGGGAGCGATTAGGACGATCTCTGTGGATTTCTAGGCCTAGAAGCTGAGTGGTGGGACCTAGATCTCGCAATTTGAAGTGCTGAGAGAGTTCTTGAACGATTGAGTCGATCCTGGCTCCATCTTTGCAGGCAAGCGTGATATCATCGACAAAAACAGGCATTAAGATCCTAACATCATCCCTGAGGAAGATGTAGGTAGAGCCCATGGTCGGATTGGACGCGTTTAAAGCCCATAGAACAGAGCACAGAGTGAAGGGTCTTGTTCCAGACCCTGCCTGCTTGCTTCAAGCCATAGAGCGACTTCTTTAGCTTACAGACATGATCTGGTCCGCCCACTTCAAATCCTTCAGGCTGCTGCATGTAGATCTCTTCCTCCAGAGTGCCATTGAGATATGCATGAGAGATGTCAATGGAGCGAAGTTCAAGGTCCTCCAGAGCTGCCAAAGCGAGTACAATGCGAATGGTGGAGTAGCGAACTGTGGGAGCGAAGGTCTCCTTGAAATCAAAGCCAGGACGCTGAGAATAGCCTTTGGCAACCAATCTGGACTTGTAGCGATCCAGGGAGCCATCAGCATTGTGCTTCACCTTCATGAACCATCTGGAGCCTATTGCACGCTTCCCAGGTGGTAATTTCACGATCTCCCAAGTGCCATTGACTCTATGAGCCTCCATCTCTTCCTCACAAGCCTTATGCCACAAATCTGCGTCTGAGCGTCGCTGAGATTGCTTATAAGAGGTGGGTTCAGCTGTGGACACTGAATTGGCCTGAATGAGGTCCAAGGGATCATCAGAGTCGTCTTCATCATCATCTGAAGACAGGACAACTGGTGTAGGCTCCCTTGGCTGTCTGTAACGCTCTGGAACAGCCCATTGTTCAGGCAACCACTCTTCTCTAGGACGTCTGAGGCGTTGAGGGCGAGAAGGAGGTGGTGGAATAGGAGGACGACGAGCAGGAGGGGTAGAAGGCGATGGAGTGGAAGGGGGAAGTGACATATAAGTGGAGGGAGGTGAAGGAGAGTGAACAGAAGGATTTGGAGGCGAAATTGGAGGAACAGAAGGCAAATCAGAAGCAGTAGACCCATCTCCCCCATGAATTGGCTTCTGTGAGTCAATTGGAGCGTCCAGAACGTCGTCTGATATGTCTGGGAGTGTAAGAGAGGTGCTAGTTGACTCAAGCAGTGAATTGAGGCGAGGGGGAGGTAGGGAGGGAACTGAATGCCTCTGGAGCATGAAAAAGCGTTCATCAAAGTCAGCCCTTTCTGAAATCATGACCTTCTTTGAGACTGGGTTGTAGAACTTCCATCCCTTGTAGCCTTGAGGGTATCCAATGAATACACACTTCTCCATGTGCGATCCAAGGCTCCCAAGTGGTCGCTTATCCCTCTGTATCAGCACATAGGCAGTACAGCCCCAAACTCGAAGCATAGAGAGATCTGGCTTGCTGCCATAGAAAGCCTGATAAGGTGTCACCTCAGGGATAGCTGAAGTGGCCAGCTTGTTGCTAGTGTGAATAAAAGTGGCCAGTGCTTCTCCCCAGAAGGATGTAGGCATCCCAGACTCATAGAGCATTGATACAACACCTTCCTCCATCGTCCTATTAGCCCTCTCAGCCACACCATTCTGCTGAGGTCGATTCCTGACAGTGTGCTGCCTCTGGATGCCATGGTCAATGCAGAATGCTTCGAAATCCCTAGACATGTACTCCCCACCCTTATCATCCCTGAGAGTGCCCAGTTTCGCTCCAGTGACATTCTCAGCCCAAGCTTTGAACTGCTTGAAAGCAGCAAAGGTCTCAGACTTTCGCTTAAGGAGATAAACTGCCTTAAAGCGAGAGAAGTCATCGATGAAAGTCACCCAGTAGCGATACCCTTGATGTGTAGTCACCTTGACAGGGCCATGGACATCGCTGTGGACGAGTTGGAGGGGTTTTGAGGCTCTGGAAGTCGAAATTGGAAAGGGATCTGCATGCATCTTGCCAGCTTTACAGGCTTCACATACCAGATCAGGGTTAGCTTGTGAATCAAGCTTAAAACCCGTCACTAGGTTACCTGAATGCAGCTTCTTGATGCCTGCAAGGTGATGATGGCAAAGGCGACGATGCCAGAGGTCCCAGTCCATGGGGAGGGTGGTGGCAGAAGAGAGTGAGGCAAACTGCTCCACAGGAATGGTGTCCCCAACAAGATAAGCAGCATTAGAGGGTCCAGTCTTCGCTTGGAAGAGGATCTTGTTGTCCCTAATGAAGTGGAGGGTGTCCTTCTCAATGGCAACAGTGAAATAGCGATTTAGAGTGAGGAATAGGACGGAAAATAGGTTGGTGCAGAGGGCAGGGACATAGAGGACATCAGTGAACTCTAGAGGGGGCATTTCCTGTCCATTGACCACAGGATTGAAGCGAACAGTGCCTACACCCTCAGAGTAGACAACAGAGCCATCAGCCAACCTTATTTCAACTTTGTGAGGCCTCAGATTTCGCATCCAGTGACGATGGAATGTCATGTGGGCTGATGCACCAGTGTCAGCATTCCAGGAGGTGTGGGCTTCGAACTGGGAGGCAGAGAAGAGGGCAGAGGCTGAAGATGCAGAATGAGAGACATATGAGGCAAGAGAGGATGATGGGACTGTGAAAGAGGCTGAAATAGGAGATGTGGACGCTCTAGAGGGCGAACTGAGTGGTGTAGAAGCTCCTGACAGTACATATGAGGTGCCAGCAGTGTTAGAACGAGTTGGATGCATTGTTAGGGGTGATTGGAACGAGTTGAAAAGAATGGAGGCCAGTGGAGTGAATGGAGTGAGGGAAATGAGGGTTCTGAAAGCTGAGATAGAGCAAGAGTAATGACAGCAGCAAGAATGCCAGCAAAGCAGAATTAAGTCGCTAGGCAGGGCCCATAACCTGTTAAAATGCGACCTATATAGGGCCCTTGAGTCACACAGGACACAAGGGGACTGCAGAGGAGGATATAAGACTGTATTGATTAATGGAATAGAGTACTACTCACCTGCAGAGGAGGATATAAGACTAAGGGCTATTTTTCCGTCCTCTGCAGGATATATCAACCTGACTAAGCTGCCTAAATAAGGAAATACCAAATTGTTATTTGTTGCTGAAGCGTCCACTATAGTTTGTTTATGTGTCTGTACATCGCTCCTTTTGGTATTTCCTTATTTAGGTAGCTTAGTCAGGTTGATATTGTTAAAATGTGACCTATATAGGGCCCTTGAGTCACACAGGACACAAGGGGACTGCAGAGGAGGATATAAGACTATATTGATTAATGTAATAGAGTACTACTCACCTGCAGAGGAGGATATAAGACTAAGGGCTATTTTTCCGTCCTCTGCAGGATATATCAACCTGACTAAGCTACCTAAATAAGGAAATACCAAATGGAGTGATGTACAGACACATAAACACACTATAGTGGACACTTCAGCAACAAATAACAGATATATCCTGCAGTGGACGGAAAAATAGCCCTTAGTCTTATATCCTCCTCTGCAGGTGAGTAGTACTCTATTACATTAATCAATATAGTCTTATATCCTCCTCTGCAGTCCCCTTGTGTCCTGTGTGACTCAAGGGCCCTATATAGGTCGCATTTTAACACAAATGGAGCAATGAACAGACACACAAATAAACTATGGTGAACACTTAAGCAACAAATAACACATAAAGGACATTAAAGAACACTAGAGGCACCATCTCCTGCCCATTAACCACAGGATTGAATCACACTGAGCCCACCCCTTCAGAATACACCACAGACCCATCAGTCAGCCTAATTTCAACCCTATGAGGCCTCAAATTTCGCATCCAATGCCGATCGAATGTCATATGAGCTGAGGCACCTGTGTCTGCATTCCAGCAAGTGTGAGCTTCGGACTGGGGAGCAGAAAAGAAGGCACTTGCTGATGCAACTGAAGCAGACTGGGGCAGCTGGGGATGCATGAGACGATGTGGAGGCTGGTGAGGCTGTGAAGGATGAAGGGGGGTGAATTTGACACATCAAGCGTTCCTTTAGGAAGCACTTGGCCTCATTGTGGCCAAGGTGAGAGCAGAACTCACATTTGGGGCGACTAGAGGCACTCTCTTGTGAGTTGTGGGTGGAGGAAGAGGAATGGGGGGTTGTGGACACTTTAGAATGCGATTTTGAGGGTGCAGAAGTGGCTGAAAACACAGATGACATTCCAGAGAGGTTAGAGCATGTCTGATCCATGTTCCTGAGTGACTGAATGACAGATTGTTTGTCAAACTTGTCCAGGACTGAAATTGTGCACACAACTTTGTCAAAGGGCTGTGGAAGCGCTCTGATGATTGCCATAACAGCTAGCTCATCATAGAGGTTGTCTAGGGTGAAGGATGTTATTTGTTGCTAAAGTGTTCACGATAGTTTGTTTATATGCCTGTACATTGCTCCTTTTGGTATTTCCTTATTTAGGTAGCTTAGTCAGGTTGTGTTATTTGTTACTGAAGCGCCCACTATAGTGTGTTTATGTGTCTGTACATCGCTCCATTTGGTATTTCCTTATTTAGGTAGCTTAGTCAGGTTGATATATCCTGCAGAGGACGGAAAAATAGCCCTTAGTCTTATATCCTCCTCTGCAGGTGAGTAGTATCCTTTTACTTTAATCAATATAGTCTTATATCCTCCTCTGCAGTCCCCTTGTGTCCTGTGTGACTCAAGGGCCCTATATAGGTCGCATTTTAACAGGTTGATATATCCTGCAGAGGATGGAAAAATATCCCTTAGTCTTATATCCTCCTCTGCAGGTGAGTAGTATCCTTTTACTTTAATCAATACAGTCTTATATCCTCCTCTACAGTCCCCTTGTGTCCCCTGTGACTCAAGGGCCCTTATAAGGTCACATTTTAACAAAGGAGGGGGGTGAAAGTGACTTGATGACCCTAATCTGCTCATCCACCTTGTTAATGAGCGATTCCAGGGACTCAGAATTGTCTTTCTGGGTGGAAAGGAGAGTGTGATAGGCATTGAAGCGAGGGGCAGTTCGCTGTTGCACAAAGTTGGCCTTGAGGGTATCCCAGATAGCAATGGGGTGGTCTTCACAGTCCCTAATAAGCACCCTGAGCTCATGATACATTGCTGTTTTTTTTTTTTTTTTTTTAATCTTGATTAACGTGGGGCAGTACATCTAAGTACAAAAATACGCGACAGTGTGTGCCTAACTACTCTGTACATAAACTCCAGGGGCTCACCGGTGGTAAATTATGTAGCCTACAGTGGTTCCACACTCCTGGATGGATGTAACGTGAAGCACGCCATCTACCGAACGTCGGATGTTGGCCCCGTGTCACCTGCCAGACCCCCCCCCCAATTCTTGACCCTGATTCCAGCCTGCGCCTTAATGGCAGCCAAGGATAGCTTGGGTCCTCATGGGACCGGCATACGTGGAGGGCTTCACTGGGTAAAGGAGGAAAGGTTAGTGGGAGACAAGGGTGGGTAGACCAGGAAACACATGTCTAAAGGGTAAGTCGAAAAAATGGGGTTTTTACAGGCACAGAGAGGCACCCGCTACTGGCCCGTAGGTAAAGGAAGGAACGCCCTGTCACAGGACGATAGGTAAAGACAGTCGTTAGGTAGCCACACAACCATAAACAGTTGGCGTAAACAGATGTGGGAATAAGGGTGGTGGGAGTCAGCCCAGTTAAGAACCGGCAGCCCATGCGAATAATAAGGATAAAAATGTCCCGAAACATAAGTAACAGGGCATGTGTCTGAAAAGAAGGGGAGAGGGTGGGAGGTAGGCCACCCAAGTACGGACAATAAGGGGGGGAAAAACCGGAACTAAACCTCGCACGCGGCCTCCATCAGCTGCGTCTTTGACAGCCGTGGGAGTACGCATCCATCGATCTGTTGGGGTCGGAGAAACCCCAGCCCAGAGAGTGTCAGAGAAGGGACCAGACAGGCCAGCAGTCATTTGGGGTTTTGGGGTAGTCGTCAGGGCCCCCACCCTGCTTTCCCCCATGGGAGGGTTTCAACTCCCGGTCGGTGTGCTGCACGAGTCCTATCACCAACCCCTAGCCCCCAGAACCAGAGAGACCCTAGCCATCAGAGACGGTCTTGTCCAACCAAGAAGGGGTTGCAGAGTGACAGTGAGGGGCGTCGACGCTTGGCAAGCCCAGTAAAACCCCCGATTGCGTGATAAGGGTAAAAGACCCAGGGATGAAGACCCAGGCCAGATGGTGAAGAAGGGACGACGGTTAGGAAGTCCCAGTCGATGGGTGATATGATGACCACGGGGATGAAGGCCCGTGTCAGAGAGGGTGAAATTGTTATTTATTGCTGAAGCGTCCACCATAGTGTGTTTATGTGTCTGTACATCGCTCCTTTTGGTATTTCCATATTTAGGTAGCTTAGTCAGGTTGATATATCCTGCAGAGGACGGAAAAATAGCCCTTAGTCTTATATCCTCCTCTGCAGGTGAGTAGTATCCTTTTCCTTTAATCAATGTAGTCTTATATCCTCCTCTGCAGTCCCCTTGTGTCCTCTGTGACTCAAGGGCCCTTATGAGGTCGCATTTTAACAGGTTATGGGCCCTGCCCTGCGCCTTTATTGATTCCAGCTGTCCTCCTTGCTGTCTACATCGCTCTGCTCTGTCCTAGCTCCTCACACACTCATTCCTATCATTTCATTCACTTCCATCCATTTCCACTCTTCCCACTCGCTCAAATCGCTCAAATCTCTCCCATTCGCTCAATTACACCGCCTCCATCATGTCCGCTTCAAGAGACACTTCCATCGCCTCTATTGCTCCTCTCACAAGCGAAAACTATCGCCTCTGGGCTGATGATATCAAGTCCTGGCTACAGCTTAATGGCCTTTGGCAACTGGTTTCTGGCTCAGAGAAGAAGCCTACTGGCAAACCCGAAGTTCTGGACTCTAAGGGCAATGTACTGACCGCTGCAACGCCCCCAGATGAGGACAAACTTGAGAGATGGGAGGTCAAGGCTGAGAGAGCTGCTGGAGCCCTCAAAACAGCGATGTCTCATGAGCTCAGGGTGCTTATTAGGGACTGTGAAGACCACCCCATTGCTATCTGGGATACCCTCAAGGCCAACTTTGTGCAACAGCGAACTGCCCCTCGCTTCAATGCCTATCACACACTCCTTTCCACCCAGAAAGACGATTCTGAGTCCCTGGAATCGCTTATTAACAAGGTGGATGATCAGATTAGGGTCATCAAGTCGCTTTCACCCCCTTCCTTCACCCTAGACAACCTCTATGATGAGCTAGCAGTTATGGCGATCATCAGAGCGCTTCCACAGTCCTTTGATGAAGTTGTGCGCACAATTTCGGTCCTGGACAAGTTTGACAAGCAATCTGTGATCCAATCGCTCAGGAACATGGATCAGACTCGCTCTAACCTCTCTGGAACGTCATCAGCGTTTTCAGCCACTTCTGGACCCTCAAAATCGTGTTCTAAGGCGTCCACAACCCCCCATTCCTCTTCCTCCACTCACAACTCACAAGACAGCGCCTCTAGTCGCCCCAAATGCGAGTTCTGCTCTCGCCTTGGCCACAATGAGGCCAAGTGCTTCCTTAAGGAACGTCTAATGCGCCAACTTCACCCCCCTTCATCCTCCACAGCCTCACCAGCCTCCACATCGTCTCATGCATCCCCAGCTGCCCCACAGTCCGCTTCAGTTGCATCCGCAAGTGCCTTCTTTTCTGCTCCCCAGTCCGAAGCTCACACTTGCTGGAATGCAGACACTGGCGCCTCAGCTCATATGACATTTAATCGTCATTGGATGCGAAATTTGAGGCCTCATAGAGTCGAAATTAGGCTGGCTGATGGTTCTGTGGTGTATTCTGAAGGGGTGGGCTCAGTGCGATTCAATCCTGTGGTTAATGGGAAGGAGATGGCGCCTCTAGAGTTCTCCAATGTCCTTTATGTTCCTGCTCTTTGCAGTAATCTATTCTCTGTGCTATATCTCACTGTTCATCGCCATTTCATCGTCTCCATTGAGAAGGACACTATGCACTTCATCAAGGACAACAGGATTGCCTTCCAAGCGAAGACTGGGGCTGCCAATGCTGCATATCTTGTGGGGGACACCATCCCTGTCGAAGAATTTGCCTCCCTTTCATCTGCTACCACTCTCCCACTAGACTGGGACCTCTGGCATCGTTGCCTTTGCCATCATCACCTTGCAGGCATCAAGAAGCTGCATTCAGGTAACCTAGTGACGGGTTTTAAGCTTGATTCACAAGCTAACCCTGATCTGGTATGTGAAGCCTGCAAAGCTGGAAAGATGCATGCAGATCCCTTTCCAATTTCGTCCTCCAGAGCCTCAAAACTGCTCCAACTCGTCCACAGCGATGTCCATGGCCCTGTCAAGGTGCCTACACATCAAGGGTATCGCTACTGGGTCACATTCATTGATGACTTCTCTCGCTTCAAGGCAGTCTATCTCCTTAGGCGAAAGTCAGAGACCTTTGCTGCTTTCAAGCAGTTCAAGGCTTGGGCAGAGAATGTCACTGGAGCGAAACTGGGCACTCTGAGGGATGATAAGGGTGGGGAATACATGTCAAGGGAGTTTGAAGCAGTTCTGCATTGACCATGGCATCCAGAGGCAGCACACTGTAAGGAATCGACCTCAGCAGAATGGAGTTGCAGAGAGAGCGAACAGAACGATGGAGGAAGGTGTTGTGTCGATGCTGCATGAGTCTGGAATGCCTACAGCTTTCTGGGGAGAAGCACTGGCTGCTTTTATTCACACTAACAACAAGGTGGCCACTCAGCTCTCCCTGAGGCTGACACCTTATCAGGTTCTCTATGGGACTAAGCCAGATCTCTCTATGCTTCGAGTTTGGGGCTTGTACTTGCTTATGTGCTGATACAGAGGGACAAGCTGACCACTTGGAGCCTTGGATCGCACATGGAGAAGTGTGTATTCATTGGATACCCTCAGGGATAAAGGGCTGGAAGTTCTACAACCCAGTCTCAAAGAAGGTCATTATTTCAGAAAGAGCTGACTTTGATGAACACTTTTTGCTCAGAGCATTCAGTTCCCCTCCTACCTCCCCTCACCTCAATTCACTCCTTGAGGTCGCCTACAACCTCCCTACACTCCCAGACATCTCAGACGACGTTCTGGACGCTCCAATTGACTCACAGAAGCCACTTCATGGGGGAGATGGGTCTACTTCTTCTGATTTGCCTTCTGTTCGTCCCATTTCGCCTCCAAGTCCTCCATTCCATTCCCAACACTCCTTCCACTTACCATTCACTTCCACCTGCCACTCCTTCGCCGTGCACCTCCTCCGGTTCGCATTAACCTTCCTCCTCTTGCTCCCTCTCGTCCTCAACGCCTCAGACGTTCTAGAGATGAGTGGCTGTCAGAACAGTGGGCTGTTCCAGATCGTTACAAACAGCCCAGGAGCCAACACCAGCAATTGGCCTCTTCAGATGAAGATGAGGACTCTGAGACCCTATTGATCTCATCCAGGCTGGTGCTGCTTCTACTTCTGAACCCACATCATACAGGCAGTCCCAGCAATGCTCTGATGCTGATTGTGGCACAAAAGCTTGTGAGGATGAGATGGAGGCTCATAGAGTCAATGGGACTTGGGAAGTCGTGAAATTGCCTCCTGGGAAGCTGTTATTTATTGGTGAAGCATCCACTATAGTGTGTTTATGTGTCTGTACATCGCTCCTTTTGGTATTTCCTTATTTAGGTAGCTTAGTCAGCTTGATATATCCTGCAGAGGTCGGAAAAATAGCCCTTAGTCTTATATCCTCCTCTGCAGGTGAGTAGTATTCTTTTTGTTAAAATGCGACCTATAAAGGGCCCTTGAGTCACAGAGGACACAAGGAGACTGCAGAGGAGGATATAAGACTGTATTGATTAAAGTAAAGAGTATAACTCACCTGCAGAGGAGGATATAAGACTAAGGGCTATTTTTCCGTCCTCTGCAGGATATATCAACCTGACCTAAGCTACCTAAATAAGGAAATACCAAAAGGAGCGATGTACAGACACATAAACACACTACAGTAAACGCTTAAGCAACAAATAACACTTTTACCTTGATCAATACAGTCTTATATCCTCCTCTGCAGTCCCCTTGTGTCCTGTGTGACTCAAGGGCCCTTTATAGGTCGCATTTTAACAGAAGCGTGCCATTGGCTCCAGATGGTTCATGAAGGTGAAGCGCAATGCAGATGGCTCCCTGGATCGCTACAAGTCCAGATTAGTTGCCAAAGGCTATTCACAGCGTCCTGGCTTCGATTTCAAGGAGACATTTGCTCCCACAGTCCGCTACTCCACCATTCGCATTGTACTTGCTCTGGCAGCTCTGGAGGACCTTGAACTTCGCTCCATTGACAACCTCTCATGCCTACCTCAATGGCACTCTGGAAGAAGAGATCTACATGCAGCAGCCTGAGGGATTTGAAGTGGGTGGACCAGATCATGTCTGTAAGCTAAAGAAGTCGCTCTATGGCTTGAAGCAAGCAGGCAGGGTCTGGAACAAGACCCTTCACTCTGTGCTCTGTTCTATGGGCTTTGAACGCGTCCAATCCGACCATGGGCTCTACATCTTCCTCAGGGATGATGTTAGGATCTTAATGCCTGTTTTTGTCGATGATATCACGCTTGCCTGCAAAGATGGAGCCAGGATCGACTCAATCGTTCAAGAACTCTCTCAGCACTTCAAATTGCGAGATCTAGGACCTACAACTCAGCTTTCAGGCCTAGAAATCCACAGAGATCGTCCCAATCGCTCCCTTTCCATTTCCCAGAGCCAGTACATCTCCAATCTCCTTCATGAGCATGGCTTGAGTGATTCAAAGCCTGTTTCCACTCCTCTTAACCCAGGAACTTGTCTTTCCACCTCCATGTGTCCTCAGAACGAAGCAGAAGCCTCAGAAATGCGCCAATATCCCTACATCTCAGTTGTAGGTTGTCTGATGTACTTGGCAGTCACCACAAGGCCAGACATCGCTTATGCTGCCGGAGTCCTTGCCAGATTTAACTCCAATCCTGGCCTGGCTCACTGGCAAGCTGCAAAGCATGTGCTTCGCTATTTGAAGGGTACAATGGATCACAAGCTTGTCTACAAGCCTTCCACTTTGCCTGATCCCTTCATCACATATTCTGATGCTGATCATGGTGGAAATCCGGACAATGGCAAGTCCACAGGTGGAAATGTGGTCAAGATTGGTTCTGGAGCGGTTTCATGGAGTTCCAAGTTGCAGTCCTTGGTTGCCTTGTCCACAACTGAAGCAGAGCACATCTCTGCTGTTGAAGCGGGCAAGGAGATCCTCTGGATGCGTCAATTCATGGGGGAGCTTGGCTATCCAATCAATGGGCCTTCACTCCTCAAAATGGACAATCAATCGGCCATTGCAGTCAGCAAGAACCCAGAGCATCACAGCAAGATGAAGCACCTCTCACTTCGTCTATTTTGGCTTAGGGATGCTGTACAAGATGGTCTTATCAGTCCCAGATTTGTAGCAACTGAGGAGATGGCTGCTGACATCTTCACCAAGGCACTTGACCGCTTCAAGGTGCAGAAATGTGCTAGTATGCTTGGTTTGTTCAGTTAGTGTTCTGGAGACATGCACAGACATAGGGGAGTGTTATTTATTGCTGAAGCATCCACTATAGTTTGTTTATGTGTCTGTACATCGCTCCTTTTGGTATTTCGATATTTAGGTAGCTTAGTCAGGTTGATATATCCTGCAGAGGACGGAAAAATGTCCCTTAGTCTTATATCCTCCTCTGCAGGTGAGTAGTATCCTTTTCCTTTAATCAATACAGTCTTATATCCTCCTCTGCAGTCCCCTTGTGTCCTCTGTGACTCAAGGGCCCATTATAGGTCGCATTTTAACACCAAGGTCCTATAACAATGGACCTCGGCCTTGAGTGTGTTGTTGTGCAGGTCTCGAATGCACCAGTCTACTATCCACTTGTCTTTGTGTTGCGATTCAAGGTGGGTTAATTGATAGTGGGAGTAGACGGGTCACTGGTGCATTGAGTATGTGGGGGCGGCGTAGAGAGGCTGTGGGTAGACAAGATCCGACTCATCTATTACCCCAAGGACGATAGGGTTTGGCCACATGATGGTTTGTACGTATTTGGCCTGGGGCGTGACACCATTGACGGTGATTGGGAATGCAATCTAGTGGGCGCCTTTGTTCTCCCAGAACCCTGGCGGTGGCTCCGTTTTGGTGTGGAGGTCTCCCATTGCCAAGTGCATGACTACTCGGCCCACATGGACATCTTCCCGGTAGATGTTACTACCGGTGGTGGTCACTGCATGGGGCATGTCATCATTTATAGTGCCGTAGGAGATCTGGGGGTGCTCAGCTGGCTAGTATTGGTCCTCTTCTTCATAAACTCCACCAGCCTGGCTGCCTTCTGCTGCTGTCGTTGTTCCACTGTGTGTGCGAACTGTTCGGTTCGCCAACTGCAGGCCATTCTCTTCCACTCCCCATCTGCAGTCTTGCGCCACTTTTTGAGGCACTTGCAGGAGTCAGCCGGCTCCACTGTTTTCGTTTGTCTCTTCCATGGCTTGGTCAGTGGAGTGATTGTCACATCCACTTCCTGTATGTTGTACGTCCCCTCCGTCTGGCACAGTGAGCACCAACTGTTAAAGTGGAGGAGTGGACATTGGGCTTGTTGCTGGATTGGGGAATCAATGTAATACTTCTGCGACTTCTTGATGGGTGAGTGGAGCTCCCCCGTTGGCTTTGGTGTCGATGGCGGCACGCTGTATGCCCTGCACGGCCTCGAGGGACAAAAGTCCTTCGTCCAATTTGGCTCTGAAGACACGCATCGGGGTGCCACAGTAGTAAGAGGGCATTGCATATAATGGAGCGGTGGTTATGTTGGTAGTGGTAGTGGTAAGAGGGGGATGAGACGACTTAGCAATGTTAACTTGGCTTATATGCATTTCTGCTGTGGGGTTTGATGCCTTAAACTCCTTTATTGCCTTATCAGCGAATACGTCATTTTTGTCGACCCATTGATTGTCGGAGTCTGGATATCCCTTTCACTTGACAAGGTACTGAAGCTTGCGTCTTCTGCCGAATCACTGAGAGTCTAGAATCTTCTCGACCTCGTATTCTTCTTCATTATCTACCAGTTCTGGTGGTGGGCACTGATAGTTCGGACCATGCGTTTCAGTTTCTCGATAAGGTGTGAGAAGATTGATGTGAAACATTGGGTGAATGCTCCACTGTGTGGGAAGTTCCAATCGATAATTGACTGCAGACATCACCTGGACGATCTTAAAAGGTCCATGGCGTTTGGGCACAAGCTTGGCAGTCGGTTGATTTGTGCGTAAGTGGCGTCCTTCTAGCCACATGAGGTCCCCTATTTTGTATCTGGGCGTATCTTTGTGTTTAATCCACAATCTTTGCACCCATTCCATCAGTGCCTTAGCATCTTCTCGGGCTTCTTTAAACTGATCAACTCGAAGTGACACCTGTGGGATAGGCAACAGTGTTATTTATTGCTGAAGCATCCACTATAGTTTGTTTATGTGTCTGTACATCGCTCCTTTTGGTATTTCCATATTTAGGTAGCTTAGTCAGGTTGATATATCCTGCAGAGGACGGAAAAATAGCCCTTAGTCTTATATCCTCCTCTGCAGGTGAGTAGTATCCTTTTCCTTTAATCAATATAGTCTTATATCCTCCTCTGCAGTCCCCTTGTGTCCTCTGTGACTCAAGGGCCCTTATAAGGTCGCATTTTAACAGACAGCCTATCGATCCAATCAGCGCGCGGGTTATATCCCATAAGGAGATTGAAAGGGGACTTCCGCGTTATTTCGTGGGGCCACTGATTGTGCATGAATTCTGCCATTGGAAGATAAGAGCACCAGTTATCTTGACGCTCGTTAGTCCAGAATCTTAGATACTGTTCTAGCCACTGATTGGTGCGTTCTGATTGTCCGTCAGTTCTTGGATGATACGCCATGGAGATGTTTTGACTAATGCCAAGAATTTTGCACAGTTTGCATGTGAACTTTGATGCAAAACGGGGATCTCGGTCACTAATAATCTTCGTTGGTAGTCCAAATCTGGTGAACACCTGCTTGGCATAGAGTCCAGCCATTTCTTCTGCCACTATCTCTTCATTGCATGGGATAAATACTGCCGCTTTCGTACAATCGTGGTCGGTGACCATGAGAATGGAGTCATATCCCTGCGATAGGGGTAACTTAGTAATGAAGTCCAGAGCAATGGTAGCGAATGGCATAGCTTCCAGTGTTGGGAATATAGGCGATAGCGGTGCCCTCATTGGTCGGTTGTTTATCTTGTGGCATTGGCATTTGGCGCATCCTCTTATGTACTCCATTGCGTCCTTGCATATATTAGGCCACCAGTAACTTCATGTGACGAGTTGTGTTGTCCTGGCAATTCCTAGGTGTCCGTATACTGGTGAGTCATGATGTGCTTTAATAATCATTCGTCGGTCATGAAGTCCTCCAGTAACGACGCGTCGACTGTCTTTATACCACGTGTCTTCTACTTTCTTGAGATGATGAGCATCGACCCATGGTTTCAATACCTCTTCGCTTTGCTGGTATATTGGGTCTGTCCTCTCCATTTCTTCTGGTGTAATGATCTGGACTAAGGCTGGCGCGGCTTCTGTGATACTTGCTCGGATAAACAGGCGGTCCAGGAGTACTGTGACATCTTCGTTGTCATGTTCTCCTTGATTGTAGTCTGGTCGTCGTGACAGCGCATCTGCACAACCATTCGCGGTTCCTTTAATGTGGTGAATTTCAATGTCGTACTCCATGAGTTCCTGTATTTCCCTGGCTACTCTCTGACTGATCTTTTGTGGTGATTGCCAGTACTGCAGATTCATGTGATTGGAGAAGACCTTGACCTTGTGGGGTGAGCCAGCTAGTAGTGGCCTCCAGTGTCGTAGTGTTCTGACAATTGCCAATAGTTCCAGGTCATAGATGTCGTAGTTGCGCTCTGCCGCATTCAATGTTGCTGAAAAGTAGCCAATAGGGTGTTGTTTGCCATCTTTCTTGCGTTGTAATAGTACTCCTCCAATGGCATAGCCGGATGCGTTAACTTCCAATTCAAATTGGTCTTTAAGGATTGGGTGTGCCAATACTGGTTCGCTCATGATGAGGTTCTTGAGCGTGTTAAATGCTTTGTCCTCTGCTTCCGTCCATTGCCATTCCACATCTTTTCTTGTAAGTTTATGGAGGGCTTGTGCGTGTGAAGAAAATCCTTTGATGAAAGCGCGGTAAAAGTTGCAGAATCTGAGGAATGAGCATACTTGTTTGACAGTGGTAGGTGTTGGCCAGTCGCGGATGCCTGAAATTTTGGCGGGGTCCATGCGCGTTACCCCCTTTTCAAGGATTACCCCCAGGTAATCCATCCACGGCTGGTGGAAGAGACATTTTTCCAATTTGAAGTATAAGTTGTGTTCTTTCGCCACTGCGAGTATGTCTTTAACGGCTGCAATGTGTCCTTGTAAGCCTGTCCTTGTAGTGATGCCAATGTCGTCCATGTAAACCCGTATTGCCATACCCAACTGATCGTGTTTGGCAATGACATCTCTGTAGATGTGATTCATCATCGCCTGGAACGTTGCTGGAGAGTTGGTTAAACTGTTGAAAAGTCCGTAGCGCGTCTTGAACACCACCTTTCCCTCGTCACCCTCTTTGATGCGTACATTGTTATACCCCCATCTAATGTCAAGTTTGGTATAGATAGAAGCATTGCTGAGATCAAGAATGAGGTCGTCAATAAGGGGAAGAGGGTATTGGTTGTGTATGGTCATGTTGTTTATTTGTCGGTAGTCCTGTACTGGTTGAAGTTTGCCGTCTTTCTTTTTGATAAAGAAGAAAGGTGATGCGTAAGGGGATTTTGATGGTCGGATATACCCCTTCTTTTGTTGTTTGTCCAGAAATTCCTTGAGAGACTTGTCTTCGTCTTGGGTCATGGGATAGACTTTACAATCCACAGCGTCCGGCGTCCCTTCCTTGAATTCAATTGTGTGGTCCCATGTGTGACTAAGCGGGAATCGTTGTGATGCCTGTTCACTGAATAAGGTGGAGAACTCAGCATATTTGGGTGGCAGCTCGGCCACTTTGGTGTATTGACCTGCTTGTATGGCCATGTCCGTTGCCACTCCTCGTGCTTGGATTTCTTCGAATTCCAATTCTTGCACAATTTCATCTTTCTTTTCCTCAGTGAAAGCCTTGGTGATGGTGGTTCTTAGTGGCGTAACTTTGAGCATCTGGAGTATGGTGGGCGCTACTTTAGTATTGATGGTGGCATTATGCCAGTCAATCGTGGGTTGATATGTTGCTAGCCAGGGGTATCCAAAGATAAGGTCTTCTTATCCGATGTCCGTGAGCAGGAACCTCATGACTTGTTCTTTTCCATTGTGGAAAACTTTGAGGTCTGTGTAGTGCGTGATGAGTCCTGCTTTGTTTTCGGTATCATCGACATTCCATATTTTTCGTGACTTATCTAGTTGTTGGATGCCGATACCCATGCATCATGTGAACACGGGTTTTATAAAATTGTCGGTGGCCCCAGAGTCCACTAGTGCTTTCTTTTCGGCCATTGCGTAACTTGTGCAGATAGAAACTGGAATTTGTAGAGAACAGAAACGAGTCATTATCACAGAGTTACAACATACTGCCCTCACCCAGGCCGATGGGTTCAGGTGCTCAGAAAACCCTCCTTCCACAACTTCTGAAAGACAATGTCCTTCACCTCATCTGTATCATTTGATACTCCCGTGAGGAATTGGTCTGCATGTTCTTGTGTGCTTATGGGCCTATTGCTGGTAGCCGCCATGCGTGGTTCGTAGGTATCATCTTCATAGGCTTCGACATATCTTCCCCGGCTTTGATGTGGTGCAGTGCACTGGCGACTGATGTGACCTTTCTTTTGGCAGTTATAACAGGTCACTTCCCTGAAGTCGCAGCGATTGCCACGTTGTATGAATCTCTGTCTTGGCAGGAATGGTGGGTTGCGAGGTTTATTCTGTTGTTTGTATCGTTCAAGTACCTCTTTGGCTTCAGTGAGTCTTCCTCTGGTACGTCCCGCAGATGTATCCATTGCATTGGGGTCATTGGTGCGTCGGAATCCTCCTGGCATACAAGGAATCCATGCTCCAGTGTTTGACTTGCTCATGCCTCTTTGATCCAGGTGGGCTCGCATGTGGATGTATTGTTCTTGCCTACGCAAGACTGCGTTCTTCCATTTCACATATGTTTGTGGTTCATCAAATTGATAGCAGGCTTCATAAAGCCCTCTTGGTAGTCCGTTGGTGAAGAAGTCAAGCGTGAGGGCAGAGTCCAATCGATACCCTGCTTGGCATGCCAGCTTTTCGAATAGAGTGACATAAGCGTCTACATCACCTTCTTGCATCTTAATGCCCTGCTTTAATGTGGTGCAGGCTTGTTCCCTTTCAAGGGTGTTCGCGAATCGTCTTCTGAAGGCCATTACTACTTCGTTCCACAGCCATTCGTTTGTACTGAGGACTCCATTGTGTTGTACTTGGTTGCCAATCCATCTGGCCATGGCAACAATACATTCGTTTACAAGATCGCCTTGTACGAAGGTGAAGAATAGCATGCTTCATTGGTACAGGTTGATTATGATGGGGTTATTGTTGTTGACACCCCAATAAAGTTCCCATTGTGTGAGGAACTGCTCTGTTTTGGTACGATCACCAGTAAAAGTGATAGGTGGGTTGCTGATGAACTTATCTGATCTGGCAGCTCCCACAGCTACGTTGAGTCCTGTGTTAGGATCTCCTCCTCCTCCGGGTGCGCCTCCTCCTGGGGCTCCTGGGAACCCTCCACCTCTTGGTGGTTGTCCATTGGGTAAGTCTCCTCCTCCTCTCCAAGGGTTTTCTGGATCTTCAGGTGGTCCTCTTCCTGCAAATCCACCTCCTCCTCCACTGGGAGGGTTGTCTCTGTCTGGTCCTATGGCGCGGTATAGCGCAATGTTGTCGTCAGTAATTCTTTGTCCATCCTGCATAATGTGATGCCCTGTGTTAGGGTCGATTGTTCCAATTGGTTCTTGCATTGGTGCTTCCATGCGTACTTGTACTGGCTCTGTCATTGTAGCCATTCGTGATGTGATTGGATACTCAGCTAGTGGTGCTGGGATAATGTGTCCTACTGGTGCTGCAGCTGCGTCACGGATTGCAATTTGTTCCGCTAATTCTGTGATTTCTTCAATTGCTGCCTCTTGTTCGTGTTGCTCGCTTTCACTTTCGTCTTCAGCAGTTTCTTCACTGGCTTCCAATGGTGCAGGTGTCCTAGATGACCCTGATGTGTTCGCTTCTTCTTGTCCGTCAATAGGACCCCAATTGCCTCTTGTTTGTACGTCTCATTTGAGGATATCACAGCGATATTCTAGTCCTGCAGGTCGTAATACATCCCAGTGGTTCTGTGGTGCATTTCAAGCAATTTCTACCCAACAAAGGTTTTTGAAGTTGAACTCAACTGGGTACCACTGTGATGGTCTTGTGGGGATGTTTACATAGTATCCGGTATCTCCTCGGATGGTTCTCCAATGGGCTGCTCCTAGATAGATTTGTGGTACATTGCATTCGCCACGTCTTTTGATGATATAGGGCCTGAACGTTCTATTGATGCCCCAACGGTCTCTTGTAGTCAATGCCACTTTGAAGGATCCTGGTCTTAATGTTACATTGCCACAACAACATTGCCTGACTTAGGCGTGGTGGGAGGTGATAACTATGACTAAGCTTGGTCCAATGCACAAAGTGTCAAGACTTAATGTGAGGATGATGGCACGTGACTCTTCCTAGTACATGGCGCTGTAGGTGTCTTCGCTCTTGATGTCTTCAATATGGAGTATGACTCCAAAGACAAAGGCTAGGACAAGTAGTAGGGATGAGAAATAAAGAAAGGGAAAGGAAGTTGGCACTCCTAGGTCACAAACAATAGTGGTGGTATTGAGAAGACCAGGATGGGGATCCTTGGTCTGAACAATGAGCCTTATATACAGTTGACGAGGGCTTTAAAGCTCCTCCCGAATCGTAAGGTAACCAATAGCATAACTAGCTCAAACCCTAGTACAGCTATCCTAGGGTTGAGTCATCATCTATCTTACATGTGATAAAGCACTCCACTGCTGACTGATACGAGTAGTCCATGACTAATTACCGCTGACCATCGTAGTTATAACCGATGTGTCAGTGTCTTGGTCAGTCTGTGACAATCAAGAAGTGTTGGGTCATCCTTGTCCTCCTATCAAAATTTGACATGGGGCTGCAAGCACAAATTCCTGCAGCACTAGCTGCACTACATAACTTCATCCTTGACAAAGATCCCACACAAACTCATGTTGACAAGGATGTGTATGACCCATCTCCTGGGGAACATCTCAACCCCAAGGAACTGTTACAGTCACAGGGAACAACCACAGACACTCACCTCACAGAGGAGGAGACAGAGGAAGGCCGACAGCTTTGGGAATTAATTGCACACGCTATGTGGGAACAGTACCAGCAAACATTATTGGATAGAAGGGATATGATACATGATGACCTGAGTATTACTGATGACAAAGATATGGCTGAGAACGAAGACAATATTATAGATGTGCCAGTGGGGAGCGAAAGTGGGTTGGATGATTAAAAAGTCAATATATAGTAATTAAAAGAATGGGTTGTCAGAGTCAGAAGGAGGAAGAATCCCCAGAATAGTAGCCACATATGCTTTATGTTGTGGTGATGGTCTCTCACCCCACATAATGTAGGTGTTAGCCTTTGTTGTCGTCTCAAGGTGCTGCAAGAACTGGATCTGCTGAGGTAATGTCAACCATATCTCCTCCTTTGCTGCCAAGCACATGGCAGTAGCTCACCGGACAGGACTAGCATCATATGCTGGTTTGATGGCCCCAATTAGCTTCTCAGTGGAGGACTCAAAGCATCGACCAAAATCAAGGACCAAGTCACCCACATGGGCAAGTGCTTTAGCTATGTGCATGACTCACTTGGTGGGAATTAAGTGTTAAAATGCGACCTATAAAGGGCCCTTGAGTCACACAGGACACAAGGGGACTGCAGAGGAGGATATAAGACCATATTGATTAAAGTAAAGGAGTACTACTCACCTGCAGAGGAGGATATAAGACCAAGGGCTATTTTTCCGTCCTCTGCAGGATATATCAACCTGACTAAGCTACCTAAATAAGGAAATACCAAAAGGAGTGATGTACAGACACATAAGCACACTACAGTGAATGCTTAAGAAACAAATAACATTAAGGGAGGTGCGGAAGTGGATGGATCCTTCCTCTTTCAGCTTGCTGGCTTTGAGGTCTTCACTGAAGTGGACACTGGTGAGATATCCTGAGACCCTATAAATGATGTATCAAATCATAAAAGAGAACATACCTTGGTTGACACAGAGTTTGACAACGCCTCCAAGTCCCCACCTGGTGGGCTCTGCTAAAAGGTGGCACCAAGCACCACCTCATCTTGTTCTGGGGAGGACTCATCCAATGTCAATGGTTCTTCACTGGCACTACCTTGTGACACCTCAGTGTTGGTGGGATCACGCATGCCTTGGGTGCCATTTGATGGGTAGAACAAATGAGTCCCCTTTGCCTTGTTTGGGCAAAGCTTCTTAACATCCTCATAGATCTCCCACCCACAGTTCTGAAAGGGTGCCACATTTGGGTACTGAAGGGATAGAACTTCCCATGTCGCATCCTCCTCCAGTGTCATGATGTTACACCCAGACATCTCTGTGTACATGACCCCTAATGCCCTGTTCTCTAAAATATTGACAGTCTGGAAGACCTAGAGCAGCTAATTAGAGATCAGAACACATATAGATGAGACAGGTAGTGATGTACATCGTTGAGTTTGTTCTGCACTGATGACAGCTTCTTCTTCCCTCCCACAACAATTTTCTCATTGAGCTGCTTGGTAACTATCTTCTGGTTAGCAACAGTGAGCTTGTGGCCATCTCTGGCACTGGTGAGGTGTGGAACAGTGAAGGATTTGAGGTTGAGGATACACTGGATGGTTCACACCACCTGGGTACTGTCATGGATGGTGCTGGGATTGATATAGGGATGCAGGGAATTCTAATTTATATGTGGAAAGGGCTTGTAACATATCCCCCATGCTTTATCAGACTTCTTGGCCATAAATAATAAAATTGAAGGGAAAGCATGTTGTTCCAAGTCAACAAAACAAAGAGACAGGTGCCCTGGACCAACTGCCAGTCAAATTCACAATTCTCAAATTTCGATCCAAAATTGTGGCCGAATGGACTCTAAATCATGTCAACATACTAAGGATATTTCACCTTCCAGTCATTAGGAAGATTTATCCCAGGCTGTGGACATGTGGGGCAGAATATAGCCATGGATCCATCTTGAGGTGTCTCTTGCTCCACCTAACAACCAAGCCCAGTCTGCATCCTATTCTTCAAGTCTCTCCATTGACAGGATGCCATCAATAATTGTTTGTACTGATTCTATAACAGTAGGTCAACTCAGAAAGTAGGTGTAATGGCTTGTCTTACTGGTACATGATCAGGGAACATAGCACTTGTTATGCTCTGCAGCTTTAAATAATACTGCTAAGCTATTGTTTTACACTCCAAGTTATTGGTTAAGAAATTGTCCAAGACAGCAAAGGTGAATATATTCTCAATTTGTTTGAAGGTCAAAGGAAAGAGCCCCACCCTCAAGAGCTGCTCATCCTTGCTGTATGCATCAGAGCAAGCACAAAAGAGTACTTTCATCTCAAACACCCCAGAGTGGTCAATGAAGGTGATCAAAGGGTTCCCATTCCTCCCTCCCTCTCTCTCTCTCTCTCTCTCTCTCTCTCTCTCTCTCTCTGTGTGTGTGTGTGTGTGTGTGTGTGTGTGTGTGTGTGTGTGTGTGTGGTGAACATGGCTATGATTTGAATCCATGGGAGTATCTAGGAAGTTAAAGAGAGTGTTGGAGATGGCTGAAGCTGTGGTAGGACCATTAGGCTGTGGTGCTGCTCCAGGTGTGGGTAACTGGCAGATGTGGTCTGCAGTGTCCACTACAGAACCATCTTCCTCCTTCACCAATCAAAGAGAGGATGAAGCAGCAGCTCTAGTCTGACACTTCCTTGATGCCTTCACTCCCTGACATGGATTTGAGCACAAAGATATGAGCCAATATCCAATATGGGCATACCTCCACTGTCTTTGGACAGGGTTCACCAGCATGTCCTAGGCATAGCAGATAACCAAGAGAATACAAGGATGTTGGTGCATGGTGGCTTCCAGTCTGAGGAAGCAATCAATGGAATGGAGACCTCTTGTGTACAGAGAGGCAGCAGACCTTGCAAAACATATTTGCTCTGAAGCAGTCAGAGCACTTGATATCTGCATGTGTGATGGAGCAGAGGGAACAGGATGGAGAAGGTGGATGACCCTCCATCTCAAGTAGGATGTCAAGGTATCTGCCCTGATACTAGAGCCATTGACTCATGGTGCTCTGGGCATCATTAGAAGTGTCATTGCAACAGGATAGACATGACCATACTGTGTTGTGGGCAGAGTCTACATCCCCTCTGGGGAGATATCATTGGGGTTGTCTTTTTTTTTTTTTTTTTTTTGAACCATTTGTATTCCAGGACAGTAACTTAATACAAGACTGGTCACTCACTGAAGTGACAGCAGTTATACATATCAGTAATACTAAATCCCCAAAGCCCTTCCCCAACCCCAACCCTAGGCCCCTACTAGCACCACAAAGTACTTACAACAAAACCCAGACCACTCCATCCTACTTAATTTCTATTGGGGAGATCAACTTGACCGGGGGTCACGGACCTGAAAGTCAACCCCAATTACTTAAGTTTGGCGGAGTACGGTGTGTTCCAGTGAGATGCCAGTTCTTCCACAGTGTCTTTGGGCAAAAGGGAAAAGGATAAGGGAGATCAAAAGGGGGAAAAAGTGTGCAAGAGAAAGTTAATGAAAGTTGGGGTACCCTCCCAGAGGGACCCAGGGTAAGGGACAACGAAATGAGTGGGTGGGACTAGGCTTAGGGCCCTGAACCCAGTGTGTGTGGAAATAAATGATGCAGATAGATAAGGGTGGGAGGATGGCCACCCTAGAAAGGATAGATGAGGGGAAAAGTCTGGACCAAGCCGCACATGTGGCCTCCAGCAGCTGCGTCCTTGACAGCCGTGGGAGTGTGAAGTCCATCAATCCGAAGGTGTTGGAGAAGAGGCCAGACAGGCCAGCAGTCTTTTGGGGTTTAGGGTGGATTTCAGGGACCCTACTCCCTACTTTCCCCCATGGAAGGGTTTCAACTCCCAGTCTGCACACTGTATGAGTCCATCCACCAACCCCTAGCCCCCAGAGACGGTCCAGCCCAACCAAGAAGGGAGTCGCCAAGTGCCAATGACTGTTGAACCATGGATTGGAAAGGAGAGGAGGCCCCCAGATTGCGAGTAGAGGATAGAAAGGAGGACTGTGAGGTCCCCCAGATGATGGCGACAGCCAGTGGGTGTAGCATGGGGATGAAGGCCCATGTTGGAGGAAGAGGATTGCGATGAGCCCATAAGAGGGCGAGAGGGTGAGGGATGCGGGTGATGGCAATGACTAGCACCAGGCCCTAAGGATAGTGGGGGCGATGATGAGGAAGCCCCAGTGAGGCAGCGATAAGGCCACCAATAAGTTAAGAATGAGGGATGAGGGCCCTCCATCATCAGTGACAACAATGACCCCAGAGGGCACCCAGACCTGACCAGAGCACCAGAGCTCTAGGGAGATGGTGGTGGTACGAGGTCAAGAAGGGATGTCATTGAGGTTGTCTTGTTCATCTATAAACTCATATGTATCCATATATCCAATGTTGTCTTCCTCTGGCTGTGTGGCCTTGGCAGTGTGGGGGCTCTATTTGCTTTTCATTGCAGAGCTTGGTCTGCCTTTAGGTCCTGCTCCACAAGTTGGAAGCCTGTCCAAGCTTCTTCACAGGAGGCTGATCACTGCAGACCTGCTTGTAGGTAGTCTTGATTCCCTTCTTTGTCCTCTGACGATATGTCACTTGTTCTATTATTTCTGTGTTAGAGTCCTGGACAGTTTTAAAATGCCTTGGAGACATGGCAGATGAGCTGAATGTTGTTAAAGAATTGAGTGGAAGGGAGGTGGTTTATGAGGTGAATGTACAGTGTCCTCTAGCCCTTTCAAGGTGCCTCAACAATCTGTCTCTGTTGGTGTGCATGCTCTTTATGAAACTCAAGCATCATCCACTGACACTTGGCCATTCTTAAAACCATATCCATAATTTCTCCACCTTGCTCACAGCTATCCTCTGTTGTGTTTCAGATGTCATATAACTGAAAACTCTAACATGTGTTATAATTTACAATAGAACACTCAATTGATGTATATGTTATGCTCTGGATGCTTTAAGCCTTTACTCAGTATGTTACCCTTTTGACTGTGCCATATATGACCTGTTCCTCTGTTCTATCTTCGTCCTAACTATCTCTCCTTTCCCCTTCTGGATGTCCCCTTGTTCCATACACAGTTTGGTTTGCTATTGTCTTCTGTTCTGAATAAGGAAACCCTGATAACAACATTTACATGTGTCTGCCCTTGTGTGTTCGTCTTTGTGACTTGAGCACTATATATACTTGTACTTTACATGGTAGGAAGTCAGACTTGGCTTCATTTGCAATCTAGCAACCTTGCCTTTGAACTTTGGTGTGATCTGTCTTTCCCTCATCTTGTGAACCATCTCTCTCAGCTCTAATTGAGTCACCCCTCCTTCAAAGTCTTTGCAGTTGTACTATAACAATGCCACACCTGTTTGGCTTAGTGCCTCACCAAGATTAGATGTAGAGAAGTGTTTTACACTTCGGACTAGGTGTCCTTCACTAAGCCCACTGTGCACCTAGTGCACAGCATCTCTTAGACACTACTAGAGTTGTAGCATCACAGACAATAGACGTCTTTGCTCATCTATTAGTGTGTGTCTTTAAGACACTTATAACCTTTAAATCACCCTTTGGACAACACCTCTGCTAGGGCATAACAGTACAGGCAACTTTTGATGATAGATCTACACCTGTGCTATATGAATCAGAGGCCTACTGTTACGCTCACACGGGTGATCGTGCGACGTGCAACTAAGTCAAGTTCGAGATAGAGTGAAACCGGGTCAAGGTCTCAGTTTGGTGATGCACAAGTAGCACACGGAGCAAGGCTCAACACGGCACAGTGGAAGTGACTTGAAGGTCCTTCTGAATAACAGAGGCGAGGCAATAGACGAAGGCCCACACGTTCAACTAAAGGTATCCTCAGAAAGGAATCCCTCTAGAGTCTGTGAGACTGAAGAATAGATGTGATTCAAGAAGAAGTCGAGTCTACTGTACAAGCTAAGTAGAGAGCGACTTATATACTAGTACAGCACCAAAGAGTCACAAACAGATGGTGCGATCCTAGGATCCGGGTCCTAGGAATGATGTAACGCCACCACAGGGGCGTTAAGTACGACGTGTACTTCTAAGTCAACTTTGTCAAGGGTTCTGATAGAGCGAGTCGGTTAGGACTCAGTTCAGGGATGAATAAGAGTTGATCTAGCTTCGAGAGCTTGTCGACCTTAGTCAGAGAAGACTGGGCTCAGGCACGAAGGCGAGCAAGGGACTTAAGCGCAAAGGCAAGTTGAAGACAGGTTCGCGAGTACTGATGTGGTATTACATAAGAAGTCAGAACTACCGTATAAGCTAGGTAGTACACGGCTTATATACAAGTACATGGTGTTTGGTTATACCAAACACATGACGCAATCCTAGGATACGGGTCCTAGTGAGCTTATCGTACTATGAGTCATATCGAAGGTACTAGTAGTTTCCGCGGAGTCACGCGGGACTCTGACGTCGTCAGCGGATTCTAAAAGTCATAAAACCTACCAATGGTACAATCATGGGGTAGGTGCGAGATAAGGGCTGAGACTGGAATCTGAGCGGATCCTAACCGTAAACGAGTCATGAGTCAATCGATGGAATGGATAGAATGAGAACAACGAAAAGAAATGATCAAGTGATAGAAAAATGATAATAGTTCGTAACATTACCCCCCCGTTAGAATCGAAGTTGCCACAACTTCGACTAGTCACTGCTGATATAGTCATAGACATTCAGCATCGACCTCATTTGTGGGGGTAGGACTGCGAGGAACAGGACAAGTGTGTCGTCGCAAAAATAGATGGCGGCCTCGTTCTCCACACTTTCAGCATAACTTCGTACATGGGGCAGTCAATTTCGTCGTGTCTGGCGTCAAAGCGAAGGCACTTCCCACACCAGCGGGGTCAGTTGGAAGGCTCTTCATAACGGGGTGCCATAGCCGACACTCGTCGAATAAGGCACGACTGAATGCCATGACTGTCGCTGCCACAATAGGCACATGCGTACATCGTCATTCGACAAGGACACTCCGCTATCAGATGGTCAGCAGACTTGCACACGAAACACTTCTTGGACCACCTTTTGCTCTTGCCTTCCCCCTGTAGTCGTGGCATCTCACATGGCCCTCCCCTCCTCGGTGTGAGAGGGATTGAGTCAGCAGCGTGTCGGGGTCGAATAGGTTTTGCCGTAATTTCGGTGTATTTGTCCTGAAATCAGGGGGATGGCTTGTGCGTACTGGAGCCGCTTTCATACGCTTGTGAATTCCATGTCCAGATGGAACTGGTCACGGGTTGCCTCCGCTTCCAACCTTCTCAGGTCAGCGCGGCGCGTATTAATGGCGTCCCTTCGTGTTAAACATTCTCGCAGCCGCGAGACGTCAGTGTGTAGTCTTGGATCATGAAGTTCGTTAAGAACTTCATCAAGGATGAGGCTTCAGGGATCATGAGGATGGAAAAGGTCGATTTGATTGTTCGTCACCGTTTGTGGTAGTCGGTTAGAATAAACGGTTCATAAAAAGACCTGTGTGACATAGCTAGGCTGCCCCTTGCCCATAGTCCCAACACATTCTTGATAGTGCTTCCGGTAGTAAATATATTTGGTGACCTCCTTTCGCCCTTCTTCTCCAATCATAAGAGGGAAGAAAGTGGGTTGTGTGAGATCGTTTGGAAAAAAAGGTATACTGGGGTAGTCAGGGTCGGTTTCTTCGTCTTCATCGTCTAGCAAGGCTCTCATGGGATCAGGGGTTGCCTTTTCAATGGTGACTGGGGGTGTGAACGTGTGGTCTAGCGCTGCCGGGAATGGTTCCTGGGGAACCGCTTGAGCTGGTACTATGGGTTCAAGTGGGGGTGGTGACTGTGATGATGGTGAAGTCGCGAGCGCCTCAGTGGCTAGCTTCAGTAGGGGAATAGGGGACTTGTCGTTGATGATGGAGTACGGAGTTTCTGGTGTTTTCAAGAAGGTAGGTAGTCCCTTCTCTTGAGAGGGGACAGTAAGGTTCTTGAGAATAATCTCGGATGGGCGACGATGGGGAACAATGGAGACGATGGGGGTGGACATGATAGATGGTGAGGACATAATGTGTGTCGCCAGCAGGTGGTCCTTTATATCTTTCGTCCAGCCCCTTTGGCGGTAGGATGTTGCCTGATAGAAGTCGGTGATAAGATCAGCTGAGCGTCGTACGTTTTCCAGGGGTTCCCACGAGCTGTCACTCATGGGAAAACCTTTCCACTGGACTAGGAATTGAAGTTTGTGCCCTCGGCCATACAACCTTGATTGCAGGATGCGCTCTACTTCAAATTCTTCTTCCCCTTCGATAAGGTCAGGTGGAGGTCGCGTGAAGTTTTCCCCATGTAGCTCCGTCTCCTTATATGGTGTGAGAAGGTTTGCATGGAACATGGGGTGAATCTTCCAAGTCTTCGGTAATTCCAGCTCATAGGAAACTTCTGATAAGGCCTATTTGATTTGGAAGGGACCATATTCGTTTTGGTGCTAACTTTGTGGTGGGATAGAAAGTCCGAAGATTCGTCCCCTCTAGCCACACTTGAGCGCCTTCTTGATAGGGGATAAAGTGGGTCCTTCCTCGGCCCTGCCATCAGTTGTTGCGCGTGTTTGATGCAGTCCTGCGCGTGCTGTCGTCTGATGACCATTTCTTCTAGTCGTTGGTCTACAGATGGGGATATCGTGGGCTTCGGGGTCCATGTCGTTCGTGGTTCCCAACCCATGATAAGAGAGAATGGAGAGTGTTTAGTGGTTGCGTTGGGCCATGAGTTATGAGCGAATTGTGCCACTGGTAGGGC
Organism: Lactarius psammicola; assembly: GCA_025769895.1. Taxonomy (NCBI): domain Eukaryota; kingdom Fungi; phylum Basidiomycota; class Agaricomycetes; order Russulales; family Russulaceae; genus Lactarius; species Lactarius psammicola. The sequence continues at coordinate 27,095 of WTXK01000040.1, read as the reverse complement.
TTCGGCCCAATTATCTTGTTGCACGTTACTCCAATGTCGGAGGTATTGCTCGAGCCATTGATTGGTTCGCTCCGATTGGCCGTCCGTCTGCGGGTGGTAGGTGGATGAGATATTCTGACGAATCCCTAGTGTGGCGCATAGCCCCTTCATGAAGGCTGACGTAAACCGGGGATCTCGGTCCGTGATAAGTTTTCGTGGGATACCATAATGAGGATAGACGTGTTGGAGGTATAGTTGCGCCACTCCCTCTGCCGATATCGATTCGTTACAGGGTATAAAGATCGCTGCCTTTGAGCAATCGTGGTCGGTAATGGTGAGGATGGAGTCGTATCCCTTGGATGGCGGTAGTTTTGTGATGAAATCCATGGAGACTACTTCAAACGGTTCCGCGTCGGGGTCTGTGGTAATGGGAAATAGATGCGGTTTCTGTCGATGAGGGTTTATTTTATTGGCTTGGCACGTTGCGCATCCTTTGACATATTCTTCCACATCCTTCCGCATGTTGGGCCACCAATAATCTCGTCGTAGGAGTTCGTAGGTATTGGCGATTCCAGGGTGTCCCATGCTTGGAGTGTCGTGGAAAAAGGTAATTACCCCCCGCTTAAGATCGTTGTCCCCGACAACGACAAGGGCGTCTCCCTTCCACCATAAACCGTTTAACTTCTTTAAGCTATGTGGCTCTACCCATCGCAGGACCTCTTTCTCGTCGATATTCTGTGAGATTTGAGTCCAGATATCCATGTCGTGCATAGATACTTCAACTGCGCGCGCGAATTTTTCAGCGGGAAGAACAATAACATTGTTGTTGTCTTCCTGCCCCGTTCCGTGATCCGCCCTTCGTGATAAAGCATCCGCACGACCATTGCGATTTCCTGGAATATGCTTTAAAATGAAGTTGTATTCCGACAACTCAAGGAACTCGCGCGCAACGCGTCGACTGATCTTCCTTGGCTCTTTCCAGTACTGGAGATTGGCGTGGTCAGGTGTGGATGATAATTTTGTGAGGGGATCCTGCCAAATACGTCCTCCAGGCTCGCAGTGCCTTTACTATTGCCAGTAGTTCACGGTCATAAATGTCGTAGTTGCGTTCTGCCGAACTCAAGGATTCGGAATGGAATGCGATCGGATGTAGCTTTTTGTCCAAACCTATTTGGTTTAGCACTGCTCCAATTGCGACGTTAGACGCGTCCACTTCCAATTCAAATGGTTTTTCCAAATCGGGGAAAAGAAGTACTGGTTCATCACCGATACATCTTTTGATGGCTTCAAATGCGTCTTGTTGTTTTTGTCCCCATTGCCACACTACTTCCTTTTTTGTTAGGTCGTGGAGTGGCCTGGCTTTTGCGGAAAATCCTCGGATAAACCTTCAGTAGAAGTTACAGAACCCCAAAAAGGCCCGTACCTCTCTGAGGTTCTTCGGTGGTTGCCATTCTTGAATTCCTCAGACTTTGACCGGGTCCATCTGGATGGTCCCACGTCCAATTATAAGTCCTAGGTACTCCACTTGGCTTACTTCGAATACACACTTCTCTGGTTTAACATAGAGGCCTTGCTCTTCGCAAATTCGTAGCACCTCATGTAATACTGCTCGATGGTGCTGCAGGTCATCAATCGTCGCAATTAGGATATCATCCATATAGACAATCACTTTGCCTGTTAGGATGAGATCCCGGAAAAGGTCGTCCATCATTGCTTGGAACGTCGATGGTGAGTTTGTGAGCCCAAAGTACATTACAAGGGGTTCAAAGAGTCCTTGGTTAGTTTTGAAGGCCGCTTTCCACTCGTCGCCTTCTTTGATTCGGACATTATTATATCCCCATCGAATATCCAGTTTTGAGTATAAACGCGCTCCCCGTATTCGATCAATAAGCTCTGGGATTAAGGGGAGGGGGTACTGGTTTCGTACAGTGATATCATTAAGACGTCGGTAGTCTTGAACCAGCTGGCCTCAGTTTCCCGTCCTTTTTCTTTATGAAGAAGAAGGAGGATGCGTAGGGGTGATTTCGACGTTCGAATATACCCTTTCTCTAATTGCTCGAGCCATGCTTAGCTGAGCCAAGCCGAGCTGAGCCAAGCCGTGGCAACACTAGTGCAAGTAGTAGTGAGTGAGATGATGTATTCACAGTCTTCCTATAGGGGGGGATTTTATACCCTATGGTCCCATTATGTCCAAAACATGTAAAGTGATGAGTAAAGGTGTCCACAATATCACATTTTCACACATGCCTGATAGAAGACACCATATATGGAGTGCATGGACTCCACATGGTCATGAGACATGATATGCCCACTATGGTACGCATCCTAATTGCCTTGTTAGGCAATCGTACTATCATAATGTCATAACTACTATAGATAAGAACCTTACATACTTATCATGTTCCAACAAAGGGAGATGGAATAAAAAATAGGGAGGAAGAAGGTATTTACTGAACTAAGGTGAAATGTGTGCTAAGTCAAGAAAGTCAGCCAAGGAAAATGATAGGTCTGAGAGAGCTTCTTCAAAGACTTTGTGATCATAACTGATGATGATTTATAAACAAAGAACTAAAGAAAGATAAAGGGGTTAGTATATGCAAGTTGAAGAGAGCAGAGAGTCAATTTTGAGGGAGCAAAGGGAATGACATGTGAAGGTGACAACAACTTGAGTGTCTTCAATTCAGACCTAACTTGAATGTTGTAGAGATCACACAAGGGAAGATGAAAGTAAAGATGGGGGAATTCAACTGATTACATTGAGACACCATCTGAGAACCTTTATACAAGTGGGCTGTACCTAAGGTCAAATGGACAGTAAAAACGACTAAGTCATAAGTTGTGAGGGAATAGTGTTAAAGTGGGGGGAAAGTAAATGAAAAGTTCATGAAGGAGGGAGGGTCAATGAATAAAACATGAGGTAGATGCCAGGTACAAAATACAAGTTATAGGTAGAATGTGAGAGTTGATAAACATAGTTGCACAGCTGAGTGATAGTGCTGATGGGGTTGACAATGCACACTAATGGTACAAAGAAAGGTTAGAAAAGAGTAAGTAAAAATCAAAGAAATGAATGGCATGCCTATGCCCTAGATAGAGAGCATGAACTAAGATGATCTGGCAATAGGCTGAAACTTGAGAGGTGTTAACATCAAGTCAATCAGCCTATGGTGAAGATAGCAATGAAGTGATGGTGTTGAAATGGAGGATAAACAAATGGTGGATGGCAATGCCATCTAGTGTTTTGGCAGCTACCACTAATTTTTGGCTATAGCTGAAGCCACAGCCAGTGGTAATCCCTGCTGCGCCAGGCCACAAGTACCACAGCTGGCATTTTTCACTGACTCCAATTGAGCTGGCTAAGTGTGGCTGAGCTGGCTACAGCTGGCTTTGGTTTGTTATACCATTCAATGCACTCAACAAAGACACCACCCCCAGGTTCACCTCTGCTGCAGGCCAGCACTCCTGTACACACTCACAGCACCACCACTGACCGGTTTTTCTTCAAAATTTGAAAGTAGAGAGGTTACTATGGGGCGACTAGTGGATAACATGGCCTCTTATTTCATTGGCCCAATGCCCTTGCAAGAATTTCTGGACCTTTTTCTCCCTGAAACTTCAGTTTCACCCTGTCCCTCTCCTTTTCAACAAGGGATGTTCTCTCCTTTGACGAAAATGGTGTCCAAAACAGAGATGTATGATACGCTTGTAAGCTCAGACCCACCCGCACCTGCCTATGGGATTAATATAATTTTCTAGATCAAGATTGTTTCGCCACACCTCCCAAGTCTTGCTGTTGTCAACACATCCTGCATGAAAGACAAGGCACCGTACACCAGGTTCATCTTCTCTTGCCAACCTGACTGTTCTGTTTACAGCGCTGGGAGCGATCACAAACATGGTATTAACATGTCTCACATCGAATTCCCCATCGAGTTCAAAAACACACTGGACCAAGACCCATTTTCAGTTGAACTGATATCATCTGATCACTTAGAAATAACACCCTTCATGAACTCGACAATTAGAGGCCGCCAGACAGCCAGGCAGATTACTGCCTACGCTACATCTGTGCTGAGTGCTCAATACTGCACACACACGTTTCTCCTTCTCATTATCAAGGACTTTGCAAGGCTAATTCAGTGGGACCGTGGTGGTGTGGTTGTCACTGCCCCAATATTTTACAATCAGGATCCAGACCTTCTTCAATTCCTCATCTGCTATGGTAATGCAACCCATGAAGTTTGTGGCCACAACCCTACTGTTGGCCCACCCACCAAGGGCGAAGCTTAAGAAGCTCGCAAGCTCTGTGACTTGGTGAACATGAAGTCTCTGCTAACTGTATCCCAGATCCCAATCAGCTGTCAGACTCAGGCTGCTATGTCATCTGTGGGCCTTGCGTTCTACCCAATATTTCAACAGGTTGCTGGACTCTGACATCAATCACTTATGACATCCAAAGGAAGAAATGTGTTCTCCTCAAGGACTCTTGGTGCATCTTACTGCCTGACATCACACCAGAAGGTGAGGTCTATGCCCAGCTCCATCGCCACTCAGTTCCAAACGTCCCTCATTGCTCATGCACTGGCAATGTTGATGACGATGCCTATCACAAGTCGCGAACGCATGAGTTTGCAGGCAGGTATGGGCAACCTCATCCCTTGATGCAATTCATCCCTCATCAACACTACTGCTTGGTCCTGGATACTATTGGCCAGAAGCTGGATAACTTCAAGTGTAGTTGGGAGATGATGAATGTGGTGCACACTTTGTTGATCGGTAAGTTGTCTGATAATTTGCAGTTTGGAAATAACTTGACTTGATTACAGCTCATGAAGCTGCTTACAATATAGGTGTTCTTCATCGTGACATAAGTGTGGGCAACATAATGATTGTCAATAACGATGAACCAAACATCAAAGGCAGAATCCTTATTAACTGGGACCTTTCTAAGCTCATCATCCTGCAGGATGGAAGCAATAGCGCACATCAGTATACATGCACTGTAAGTGAAGTGCATGATGAGCAGCATGCCTTTGTGCTGACATATCTTGCCAGGGTACATGGCAATTCATGGTGGCGGACCTTGTTCAGCAAAGCCACACCCCTCACACTTTCATACACGACCTTGAATCTGCTTTCTGGGTTATACTCTGGATCGTTTTTTCACACATGTCCTTAGCGAAGGGCTCAGGTGGTGGTTACTGGAACATCGAAGATCGCTTAAGCTTTCTCAAGGAAACAATGAGCCCGAGGATTTACCAATCCAGCAGAGGCAGATCAAAGCTGTTCTTCATGCAATCCAAAGACATGATATCGGATTTCCATATACAATGTCATCCTTACTAAATTACTGTTGGTATTGAAAAAAACTCTCACCATCTGCCACTGACAGCCACGATCAAAGCTTTCAGACTTAGATCCTTTGTCTATCAAGGCAGAAATGGAGGGGGGGAACATGGCATCGGAGGTGAGCCTTGTGGACAAGACTCTGAAATACAACAAGTTGATGGATTGCCTGAAAAATCACACGATCATCCTTGCCATGATCAGCAAGGCTCTCAGTTCACCTGGCTGGCCAGAAGCTGATGCTGCTGAACTTCAACACATTCTGACATCTAACAAAGAGCTGACCACTATTTGATCTAGATCTAGTTTGAAGAGACCAAGGCCTGTAGTCAAGGATGATGTTCTGTCACTGCTAGCAAAACGGTTGGGAGCTACTTAGGTCTTTTGATATGTCTTGTTTAAGTCACTACAGTATATCTACATCATTTTTGTGTTGTGTGTCTGTACCGTATAACCGTAATCTCATGTGTGAACATACACTCGCACGAGTTGTTTGGATGAATCACCTCATGTGCGCGCTTACACATGTCTCACCCGTTCATCTCACTTCACTTCACCCTCAAATCTAGTTCAAGTTGTGGATGTAATTCATCAGTGCCCTTCGTAAAGTCCACCTGGTCAGAAATGCCTCTTTTGCACTTAAAATCCAGATCCCCTTCTTTTATCCCCACCTACTCCCAGTTTCTCTCTGCTCATGGCCCAAGGCTTGTCCACCAATGCAAAACCGTCCACTGTGCCGTTGCATGAACGACCCAATCCTAATACTCGTGGGTCAAGTGCACGTCCTTCTTCTCAATGCCAACCAAAAGTGAGTTCTTGAGCCTTCTACAAATCCTGAGATGTACTGATTAACCTACTAGGCCGTCACTACCCGACTCGACTTGATTACCAGTGGCAAAGAGTTTGGTTTTCAAAACATAGACGATGAGGACGATACACCCGACCCACCTAGTCCTTCAAATGACTTACCTGCACTTGTTCCCACTATTCACCAACCAGTTGGCACTATTGTGACCACTAATATGGCCCTTGAATTTGTCCACTTCTTCACCAAATTCAAACCTCCTGCTGGTACTAAGGGCAATGAAAAGGTGCAGAAAGTCTGCAAACTGTGCATGTAAGTATGGGCTTTCTGATTGCAACTCCTCCTTCTAACAATAAACAGCTCGGTTTATGGCGACAACAAGGATAAGGTCCCCAGGACTGTCCCCAATTTTTTCTACGGGAGAAGTACTGGGAACTTGAACCTCTACTGCCATCTCTACAAGCAACACCCCCAATAGTACAACCAGGCAATTGTGGAGTACAAGTGGAAGTACAGGCTGTCAACCCAATCAGACATTGCATCCACCCACAAGAATGCCCACAATATACACAACCATAAGCTCCCTTCTTTCTCTCTGGCAGCGTTCTTGGAGCATCTTGTTTGCTTTGTCATTGCCAATGATCAAGTAAATCATGATTGTTTTGTGCTCTTTCACACTCTCAGGCATCTTTAGTCAATCCGTATCATTGAATGTCCTGAATTTCACCAGTTGTGTATGGTCCTCCGCAAGACTCTCATCGACGCTGACATACCTGGCCATGATAAGATGAGGGAAGCTGTCATCAGTCATTGGCGGAGGTTGTTCGAAGACCTGAAGCTCAACCTTTCAGTAAGTTTGAACATTTTATTTACCCTCTACTAACTAGCTTGATTAATAGCACTCTTGTGGGTGAATCAGCTTCACTGCAGATGCTTGGTTGAACGCAAATCTGGAGGCTTACTTAGCATTGACTGCACACTGGATTTCCCCTGATAAGTCAAGTGGATGCCTTACACTCAAAGCTGCGCTTATTGGGATTCACTGTCTCAAGAAGAAACACTCGGGCATCAACATAGCGAAGGCTATCCTACATCTACTCAATTGGGCTGATGTTACACTGAAGGTATGTAATCTTGTCTCTTTTCTCCAATGTCTAACTCCTCGTTAGATCGGCCACTTCACACTGGACAATGCTGAGAACAATGCTGTAGCTATGTGAGAGCTGGAGTCTCTGCTTGCCAAATGCAAGACAGCCATCAACATTGGCTTCGACCACTTGAACCATTATGTCCGATGTTACACACATATAATCAACATCTGCTCTTCTCACATCATTGCGTCTGTGACCTCTACTTCCAAAGTGTATCTCCCTGAGCTTGAAGAACCCACTGGTTTAAGTCATGCAGTTTGTGACAACTCCAATGATGAGTCAGATGACGGCGACTCTAATTGTGACATTGACGGTCTAGAACTGACTGCCGACTACAACGATGAAGGCAATCCTAAACTTAGGTCTTGGTTTGAGGGCACCAAATGGGACCCCCTCAGGCGTGCTTGAAGGGTTGTCCATCTCTTACACTCTTCTGACCAACACAGGGAAGGCTTTTGTGCATTCATCCAAGATGGAAACCAACATAGTTGGTTCACCACAAGGGACAACGATGGCAGGCGTACTAAGGTCCAAGTCCCAGAGCTACAACCTCTGAGAGACGTGAGAATGAGGTGGGATTTGGTCTATATGATGCTGCAACGTCTATGACAACTTTGGCCGGTTCATTTGCCTTGCTAGCTGGACAGTGGATACTGATTTTATATGAACGCAGGCTATTGACTGGTATTTTGAAACTGAATTAGCTGACTTCTCTACTTGCAAATTGTTGGAATCAGATTGGAAGTTCCTTGAAGGGTTAGAAGTGGTTTTGATGGTGAGTCCCTGGCAGCTACTTAACCCGGGACAGCCACTCATTGCAACAACAGATTCCTCACACCTTTCAGCAAAGTATATCATCCGAGTTGATGCCAGTCCTATCACATGCTATAGCCAATTTCAAGATGTTGATGACCAAGTGGGAAAAACTTGGGAAACAACACAAGATTCTCACACCTTGGACCGAAATCAGCTTGCACTGGGCAACTAAATATTACATTCGAATGGACGATACAGATGTATATGTTGTTACCATGTGTAAGCCCTTTGGTTGATGAGTATTACCGCTCTGCTGCCAACTAAGCCTTCACCTCCAGTCCTCAATCCTGCAATGCACTTCTCGTGGATCCAAAGTGAATGGGAAACTAAATATATCCAGAATGCAAAGGATATCGTTTTGAAACTCGTAAGCACAATCTACTTCTACATTGGCATCCCTTATCTCAGCTATCTTGTGCAGATGAACCCTACTCAGGTGCACAATCCTCCTTTGTATTCTTTACTCTCTTCCAATCTAACTTGTCCTCTTGGTTCCTACTTAGCCTGCCACTGTGTGACTCTAGTCTTTGACCTTGAATAAAGGTCTTGATTGTTGACTTATGCCTCCACATCGTCTGCAATTTTATGGCGTGATTTATCTCCACCATAGGCTTGTGTATCCAACCTCAGCTTGTTCAGTTTTCAAATCTTTCATTTTACACTTCAAGTTGTAGCTGATTGGACTCCACCACATTCTTCATCAAGCATGTATCCGGCCTTATTTGCAAGGCTAGTGAACTTGGCATTGTAGTCGTTGATGTTTCCTCCTTCCATCTTTAACTTTGATATGTCGGTTTGCGCTTTCTGTCTTTTAAAAGTATTGGTGTAAGCACATCAGAATCAAATCTCTACTTTGTTCCACAAATTTTCTTCAGCTGGTGCCACCCCCATGGTGATTTGATCATTAAGCCAACTCTTGAACCCAATCCTGTACAAGTGGTCCTCTAATATAGGACAAGAATGTCATGGCACATTAATAGGGATCCCAAAGTATTGCAGCTGTAGGGTTTATTCCTCTATAGATGGAGAAGTCAAGGAGAAAGGCTTTGCTTTATCCATAATCCCTATTAAATTCAGCAGGAGGGTTCCCTCCTAGTTTTCCATTGGGTGGTCCTCCTCCTCTGCCTGGGGCTCCTGTGGCTGGTGCAGCACCTGGTGTGGGTGTGCCACCACCACCACCTCTCCCTCCTCCACCTCCAGGTGCAGGTGCTCCTCCTTCACTGCTGCCTCTGAGGGGCACAAGTGGGGTGATGGTGCTAGTTGAGGCTTGTGTAGTCTGGGTTTGCGACATATTGGGTGTTGGGTTATTCTGTTGGGGTGGTTCTTCTGGCAGTTGTTCCAGTGGGTCTGGATTTATTCCAAATAGGCTTCTGTTTAATTGATGTGGTCCAGTTTGATACTGGTGTGGGGCAATTCTAAGTGTAAACCACTTATGGTCAGTTTTGCTTTGCGCTACGACAGCCCACTTTTAAAGGTGTTTGAGGTATTTAACAGGTGTGTATCCTGAGGTTCTGTTAAACACACAGTATCCTTCATTTTCTCCTTGGTCGACCCAAACAACTGTTCCTTTGATTCTGTCAGAGAGGGTGTCTTCTCTGGTTCATTCTATGAATTCAGGTGTAAACTGTGCTTCTGCATGGCTTTTTCCTTTTATTGGGAAACCACTGTGGTTCTGGGTAGAGACTTGACTTAATGTTACGCTCACATGGGTGTTCATGCAACATGTGACTAAGTCAAGATTCAGGTAGAGTGAGACTGGGTCAGGGTCTTAGTTTGACAATGCACAAGTAACACATGGAGCAGGGCTCAACATGGTTGAGGGGAAGCAACTCAAAGGTCCTTCTGAATAACAGAGGCAAGGCAAAAGACAAAGGCCCACACATTCCAACTAAAGGTATCCTTAGAAAGGAATTCCCTTAGTATCTGTGAGACTGAAGAATAGTGTGATTCAAGAAGAAGTCGAGTCTACTGTACAAGCTAGGTATTCTACAACTTATATACCGGTACAACGCCAAAGAGTCACAAACAGATGGCATCAGAATGAGTCAGGTATAAGTATCATGTGATACTAGTAAAAGAATGCCATGGAAGGCCATAGAATAATATCAGTCAGCACAATCAGTACCATGTGATAATTAAAGTCATATGAGTCAGAAGTCCAGCACTTGTATAGTAAGCAGTGGGAATGGAAGTAAGCAAGAATATGTAACCAACAAAAAGTGTTCAGAATCATAACAGATGTCCACTCTATATAGTATGTCTTGTTTGGAGCAACCACCAATTGTGTGAGGTGGGAAGGACAGGGCTGGTGCTTGGGCTATGCTGGGTTGCATGTTAATAAGTGCCTCCTTGTATGTACAAGCTGGGCTTGCGACTTGAAAGGTGGCTACCATTGCATCTATGATGGTCTTGGCCATTTCTAAGGTGGTCTTTTTAAAAGAGTTATCATTTCCTAAAGTGTGGTCACAGTGCTCTGTAGTGTGTTTTGGTTAGCTAAGGAGTTTCTAACTATAATGCTTATCTATTCCATCTCCTTTCTTATCAAGGTTTCCAGTTGGTCCCCCATTTTTTGTGTAAGGGCATCTACTAGTAGGTGTTGTTGTTGCATAAACGTGATGGTCTTATGCATGAGTCCTGCAAGAGAGTGCAGGGACCTGTTTATGCCCTTGGGTGCAGTGCCACTGTATTTTTTCAAAATTAGCATAAGGATTTAAAGTAGTGAGGTGTGCATAGTGGGGTTCTCTTCTATGTAACACTTATCTGCCTTTAATACTCTCTTGGCCTCTAGGGATAAGCTTTGAGGCTTGGGCTTTTCTTGCTCAATGCTGTTTGCAGCATTATGCACAGTCAGCCCTGTCACTGTTTTAGCTATCAACCTGGTGGTTCTGGTGGTTGGAGCTGGGGGGGTGTGCCCTGAGGGGCCCACCAGTGTGGGTCCCTTGGGGGTCATACCATCCAGAGGTGCTTTTTGTTTCCTATATAGCTTTTGTCTGGGTGGGTGTAATTCTGATAATGTGTTTAAGATCACATGCAATGATGTGTGTGTGTGTGTGTGTGTGTGTGTGTGTGTGTATGTGTGTGTGATATTTCCTTTCTACAGTAGGTAGTGCTACCTCTACCCCTAAGTCAGTGTGATGTGGCTTAGGTGGTGGTGGTTGCTAAGAAAGGAAGTCCTCTCTCCAACCAGTACTGTGTATAGTGGCAGTTAAAAGTATTGCACAACACGTGCAAATAAATCTCATTGCGAGGGGACTCCTTTCTCTCCTACCACCACCATGCCCCCCAAACCCGCTCCCCCCAACATCCCTGTTACACACCAGCAAATCACTGGAGCACTCAAATCCACCGCATCGGCCATTGAGAAGCTCATATCCCAAGAACCGGCGCTGGCGGACGCGGTGCAAGCCTCGATCATCTCTTTCCTAAGCACCCCCACCATCAACAACATCATGGGGAACCTGCAAATCCCTCAGACGAACAACCACCCAGCCAGCCTGCTTAAAGACGTCAAAAGACATCAAAGCCTCCATCCTGGTGCTGCAATCGGCACTTATGCCAGGGCCACAACCCGGCAACACTCACGCCAAACCCACCCTCCCCAAGGGCAGGCCCCAAGCAACCCTGAACAATAGCTCGGGCCACCCCATCTCCTCATTTGCCAAGGCTGCTGCCCTCCCCCCACGACCAAGTGTGGTGATCAGCCTTTCGGAATTTGACTGGAACGAAGACAGGCCTCACCCGGCCCAACTTTGTGACGGTATCAACAGTGCCCTTATCGACGCCAAGATCGATCAGGTCCGCGCCGCCGCCGCGAGGTGGACGGCACGGGGCAATCTGATTGTCACAGGCAGCTCGGAAACCACAGCACAATGCCTCCAACTTGCTATTCCCACCATCCGTCATCACGTCGCCGAGAGATACCTAGGCTCTCATGACGCCCTCCCTCCACTATCTGTCAGGCCTAATGTAAAATGGTCTAAAGTTCTCATCAACAGCGTCCCCACTGGAGTTTCTGTCCTGTTCCCAAATGCCAAGAGTCCAGACGAATGCCATGCAGCACTAGTCGCGGACAACCCCACCTACGCCACCCTCAATGTCACACAAAGGCCCAGTTGGGTCCGGAACCCCTCCTCATACTCCGATAACGCCATCTCGTCACTCGTGGTTGCCTTCGAGGATCCAGATGGCTCCAAGGCACGTAATCTCATAGCGGATAAGGTGCTCTTTATCTTTGGTACCTGTGCCACCATCAGGAAGTGGAAGCAGCGCCCACCCCCTCCCAAGAACACTCACATGGCTACCCATGACACCACCCCAAACCCCTCACCAACCCACCCTTCTGCCGAACTAGTCCCCCCACCTGACCTTGCGACCCCCCCCCTCCTCAATCCCGACCCCGCTCCTAGTCTCGCAGGACCGAACACCAGGTCCAATCAAGGTACGAAGGGGAAGGCAGGTACTGCCGGTAGCACGCAACCCAAGACGACTCAGGCCCCCCCCAGGAAGAAGAGATAGTCTGCACCGGGCATGGGCCCCAAGCTGCCCCCACCGACCCCTCCGCTTGACGACACTTACCTCCCCTCACGGGGACGAGGATGCATCAGATGTTCATGTTAGGCCATAGTCAGTTAGGTACACCACGCTCTATGTATAGTTACACAAGTGAAGTGCTACATGGGGTTATATGCCCTAAGGTGCACGGAAATGGATTCAAAAAAAAATAAAAATAAAAAAATCTCATTGCTGTCATGATCCTATGGACTTTTTTCTTCTTTTTCCTTTTACTATTACTATACAGACTTGGTACTTGATCACTGATGCAGCACTACTTACATGTGATTGCCTACCTTACATGTGATTGTTCACCTTACATGTGATTGTCTAGGACTTTGTAGTGGGTCAGACCCTAGGAGTTACTAGTGGGTCAGGTTTTAGAAGTTAGTTGTGGGTCACCACTATCTATATAAACCCTCCATAGACCTAGTAGTTCTTTAGTTCTGTCTTTGTCTTTTCATCAGCAATACCATTGTCATCACTGTCTTATCCTGTGTGCCCCTCTCTTCTTCTCATCACCATACTAGGGGAACCCCTTTAACTAGGGACCCACCACCAAAGTCTTGACTTTTGTACTATGACAATTGTCACACACAGAACCCTCATATGTTACGCTCACACAGGCGGTCGTGCGACATGCGACTAAGTCAAGTTCGAGGTAGAGGTCGATAGTCCAGTCAAAGACTAAGTTCGGTGATACTACTTGGAGCAAGGCTCAACAAGAGTGAGAGGAAGTGACTCGAAGGTCCTTCTGAATAATGATAGCGAGGCAAAAGATGAAGGCCCGCAGCAAAGAGATATCCTCAGAAAGGAATCCCCCTAAGATCGTGAGACTAAAGGCAGATGTGATTCAAGAAGAAGTCAAGTCTACTGTACAAGCTAAGTAGTGGACGACTTATATACTAGTACAGCACCAAAGAGTCACAAACAGATGGTGCAATCCTAGGATCCGGGTCCTAGGAATAAGTCATCGTATAGTACATGTGATAATCGGAAAAGAACGCCATGGAAGGCCATAGAACAAGAATGAGTCATTGACGTATAACATGTGATAAATGAGTCAGATCGAGTCAGAAGTCCGGCACTTGTATAGTAAGCGGTGTGAAAGGATGTAATCAAGAATGCGTAAGAAACGAAAAGTGTCCGGAATCGTAACATCATATCTCTGGTCTTAGTTGTGCAAGTCACACTCAAGGTCCCTGCTGAGACCTTGACAATTGCCCACAATTTTTTGAAAACTCCATAAAAGTTCCATGTATTAAAGTCCAGTTGGTAGCTAATTGAGTGTAGAATATGAAAATGAGTGTTCCAAGACTTTAAAATGAGTGTATAAGAGATGGGGAGTATTTTATGGAAAAGTGTCTATGCAATTCTTTTAAACATAACCCCTACTTTGGAAAGATATTGTCATGAACCGACAAACTTAGGTCATGACTCAAGTGTTTAGGCCGGTCCAGACCGGTCCAATATTATGTAATCAAGTTCCTAAAAAGGAAATCCGGAATCGGAGTTTGAATTTTATACTCCAAAGGTCACATGATCTGTCAGGTGACCAGTCATGTGACCTTTCCATGTTTATCCATCAGGTGATCTATTATATGCTCTCTGTTGATCAATCAACAATGTTTCGTTGATCGATCAACAAAGATTGTTAATCAGTAGACGAAATTGCACAGCAGTCATGTGACTGACTGCACAGAAGTGGCACCACTTAAGGGATTATTCCTATTGGTAGTTATCTTTAGATTCTTTCTGTTATCTTCTAGGAGGTTCCATTGCGCAGCACCCATGGGTTGGCTTTAGGCCTACCCTAAAGTACACACAGACCATGTACTCAGGTATATAAGCTAGAGCAATACAACAGACAGTCCCTCAGACTGTCCACTTGTGAACTCCCACTTGCAAGCCTCTCAGTCTTCTGTGCAGCTCTTTACCATTGGTTTGCTCCACCTCCTTGTGCTCTTGCTCGTGTTTAAAGCCTTCCTCTGCTTCCTCCACCTTGCCCTCTTCTTCACCCCTCTTATCTGTCGTCTTCCTAAGTATTTCAAGTTTGTCTTGACTTACTGAGAGTAAGTCATCACAGATATAAGTATCATCGAAAATCAAAAAGGAGTGACACTTACTGAGTATTAGTATTTGGTATAGTAACCCTGGGCCTCCTTCAGAGCAGCAACACGATGGGGCAAACTTTCATAGAGCTTGTCAAGGGCATCCTTTGGAAAGTTGGCCCACTCCTCCTACAGTGCCTCCCACATCTCATCCCTGTTGCATGGAAGTGGGTCCTGGGCACAAATAAGGTGGTCCAGTTGATCCCACACATGTTCTATGATGTTCATGTCTGGGGATGATGGCAGCCAAGGGAGCACAGTGACCTTTCTATTTTGGAACCAGCCCTTTGCAACATAAGAAGTGTGTTTCAGATCATTGTCTTGCTGGAATATAACTTTGTCCTTGCCTGTTTTCTTCAATTTTTGATCCTTGAGAGTGCCTAGTGATAAACAGCACAGTGTGGAAGTTATACTTACAGTGAACAAGAAGACTGTGGTGAGATATAGCAGCGCAGGGTAAGCAGGGGATCTTGCAGTTAGAGCTAAGAGACATCTGATAGCACAGAGTGAGAACTGTGGTATATTACAGAGAAGGGGAACTAACCTGATAGCACAGAGTGAGAACTGTGGTATCAGGGCATACATGGTACTCTACTTATACATATTGGAGACAATAGTCTTTGTACTACAATAAGGGACAAAGGAAGTGTCTACAATGGGTAAAATACAATAAGACCCTGAATACAATGTGGGTCGAAACAAAGGGAGTGTACTTAACAATAAGTACAAAAGAGAGTATAGAATGCATGTGATAAACATAGAACAAGAGGAAAGTACAATATGCGTATAACAATACCAGTCCTTAATTGTTCTGTACAATGATGTCATAGATAACAAAGTCCAGAGATTGTAAAGATCATAATAATCTAATCTACATGAGACCTGTATATCTAATCTAATCTAAAGCAGTCCATTATCTGTATAAGTCCTTTTTGAGCTGCTAAGTGCACACAGGTCACTTATCAACATCTCCCCATGATCAGCAATCTGGGACTAGCACAAGCCCATTGTTACATGTCTACTGGCACGTGGCTCGAACTTGAGCAGGGAATTGGCGACACTACTGATAGATGACTTAGCGATATAACAGCCTTGATGGCATGTGATCATGGGAGTATAACAGTAAGCCCTAGGTGAGGGACAATACTGACTCAAGGATGATGATGACAAGGCAGACTTCTATTCCAAGGAGTGCAAGACTTAGACCAATGAGGGACAATAGGAGAATCAAAGACAGAGTAGATTCAAGAAGACCAAGCTGCAGACTACGGTGCAGCTTGGCTAACCTTATATACATATACATGAGGGCTTTGAAGCGCCTCTAGAAAGGTAGGTGACCAATTGTGTATCATACGGTTATCGTAAATGTCCGTCTGAGTCATTGCTTATTGTACAATAACAACCAATCACCTTATCATACAGTACTGGGGTTTTCAGAGCCGTTATCGTATGAGTCACATACCAATATCACATGTTACCAGTCCGGGGATACAGGCTACCTGGAGCCCCACTTTGTGACATCACCCCCTTTTCAAGGAGGATGCCCACATCATAATATCCACGTTCACGTTGGTATTCTTGATGGTCAGCGCATTCCCAGAGTATCTCCTGGGTTGCCGAGCTGTCGACGCTCCCTCTCCAGGCATGCAAGGGCATTGGCCTGATGGAGGCGGGCTGCACATAGCAACTGTTGGCCATAAAGGACGGCAATGCCCATGTTTAAGCTCCTTGATACACTGCTCAAGATGCTGCTGATCTTGCGTCAGTGCTCGGTATCGGTGAACTTCACTATGATGGACTTATCTTGTAGCGCCTGGAGGCATTGATCCATCACCAGTTGTTAAGGATGTCCCCACTCAAGCTTCTTTAGTTCTTCTTTGGTGTACTTGGGTGGCCGGGGTAGGACGGCCCTTGGACTTGTGTAAAATGGGGACACGTAGACCCAGTCTGTTTGATCCATCCCCATAAGGATAATGGGGTCGTCGCTTTCGATGAACTGGTACCACAACGCCGGTCTGATAACCCCCTGAATGGTGATAGGGGCCAGGATGTAGTCACTTCTGGCGTTATGCATCCACCCCACAGGGGTCTTTGCCTCGAAGGACTGCCTGAGAGGGTCGTCCATGGGGTCTCTCCATTTGTGATGCATGATGGGCTCCCTGTCAGTGGTGGCCATGAATGGAGTGTCATTGGGTAAGTGTTCATAGTGGCTGTACGTGTCATGAACCTATAAACTTGGGTCATGACTCCAGCGTCTAAGACTGGTCCGCACCAGCCTGGTCTTATGTAATCATCACCTTCCTAAAAGGGAAATCCGAGATCGGAGTTTAAAGTTCGTACTCCGACGGTCACGTGATCTGCTTATGTTTTATCCATCATGTGCGGGACCACATGATTATCCTTTATGTATCTCTCACGTGTGAGGGCATGTGTTCTGCCAAGTCGTATCATTCCTTGGATTTATCTGATTGGACTGCGGAGTGCAGTCACCACTATGGTGCAATCAACTGCAGTGCAGTTGTACCACTTTCACAGATTATTCTGATTGGTCGATGAGAATTGTACCACTCTCTATGTTATTTCTGATAGGTTCCTATTATTAGATGTTACTTGAATGTTCCATTCCGCAGTATTCTGCAGCACCTCAGGCAGCCCTAAGCCTGCCCTTAACCTACACACAGACCATCCCTGTTAGTATATAAGCTAGCACAATACAACGGACAGTCCCTCAGACTGTCCACTTGTGACATCCTCTCCTGACTGCCTCCTCTGCCTCAGGAAGCCCCACTCATTGTGTGCCTTCCATCCCTTGCTGTTTGCAAGTTCTGTTCAAGCCAGCCAGTCAACCACCTGTCCCCTCCCTTCACTCTCCATGCCCTTTTTGCCCCTGGTCTTCTGACCTCCATTGTGCCTCCCTGTCGAGTGACAGTGAGTCATCACAGTACGTGATGTGAGGGTGCTCAGCTAGGTATAAGTCCGTCTCCTGATCTACTGTCCCAAATTCTTGAGTTGTAATTCATGCAGCCTCTTTAACTCGGCGTGTCGCTTCAGCAGCTTCTCACACCTCGCAGCGCTTAGCTGCTTGTTTGTCCATGCTTGCACCATGTGCCATCACAGCTCTGCTGGCTTCTTGACGGTCGGCTTAAAGGCGGTAGAGTACTGGTAGGGGCTCAGTGTTGCTTGTATCTTCTCCCACGACAAGAGGATTCTCGTAAGTTCCACTGCGATGCTCCTCCTCATCAGGAATGTTCCGCACTGTAAGCAGCCAGGGCTGTAGTGCGTCTTCGGACAGTGTTGCCTGTGCAGGGCTGGGGAAGGTGCGCTCCACTGCGGCAAGTTCATCTTGGGTAATTGGGGCAACCACCGTACCCTCGTCTTCTGCAGCTGTAAGGACCACAGCGGTTCCTTCTCCTGCGCTGTGGTCGTTGTCATTGTCGTTGTTGTTGTCATTGTTGTTGTTGTTGTCAGTGGTCTCCCATCCAAGGGTGGTGGTGTTGCTGGTTTCATGGACATGGCGAAGTCGTCGCTTGGCTTCTGGGAGTGTGATAAGCCCTTCCAGTAGCTTGGCCGAGAATACTTCTTCAGCGGTTTTAGTGGCATAGTAGGAAAAGTCCATGTGGTTAGGCAATGAGTGTGGAGGAGAGGGGGGTAGGAAGTGAGGTGACTCAGCAGCTGTGGTGGTTCTTAAGTACGTCCTCGTGTTGGAGTTCGGTTGTTCAAACTCCCTTATCTTGTCTTCGGCAAAGATATCGGCTTTGTTGACCCACTGGTTCTCTGAGTCTGGGTACCCAAGCCACTTTACCAAATATTGCTGTGTACGTCTTCTGCCGAAGAGCTGAGTGTCCAGAATCTTCTCGACTTCATACTCTTCCTCTCCTTCCACGAGTTCTGGTGGTGGTCGCGTGAAATTTGGTCCATGAATGGTAGTCTCGCGATAAGGCGTGAGAAGATCGATGTGAAATACCGGATGGATCTCCCACTGAGCGGGTAGCCGCAGGTGATAAGAGTAGGGTGATATCACCTGGTCAACCATAAATGGTCCATGCCGCTTCACCACTAACTTGGCACTTGGTTGATTTGTCTTGAGGTTGTGCCCATCTAACCATACTTGATCCCCAACTGCGTACTTGGGCGTGTCCTTGTGTTTGACCCACAGGGTCTGGGCCTTCATTATCAGTCGTTGTGCTTCTTCCCACGCTTCCTTTATTTGTTCCATTTGCGTCGTTATCTGGGGAATAGGGGACAGCTTATCCATCCAACCAGCATGAGGGTGATATCCCATTAGTAACTCAAAAGGGGACTTCCTTGTTATCTCATGTGGCCACAAGTTGTGCACGAATTCTGCCAATGGTAGGTAGTGAAGCCAATCCTTCTGATGGTGATCCACTTGAAATCGCAGGTATTGCTCAAGCCACTGGTTGGTGCGTTCTGATTGCCTGTCTGTCCTGGGGTGATATGCAGTTGAGATGTTTTGTTCAATCCCCAGTTGTTGGCACAACTCCCTTGTAAATTGAGACGTGAACCTTGGGTCTCTGTCAGATATAATTTTAGTGGGGAGTCCGTATTGTGTGAAGACATATTTAGCATATAATTGGGCCGTTTCTTCTGCTGATATGTCCTTGCAGCAGGGTATGAAAACAGCCACCTTTGTGCAATCGTGATTGGTGACCGTTAGGATTGAGTTGTATCCTCCTGAGGATGGCAATTTAACAATAAAGTCCATTGCTATTACCTTGAATGGCTTCACTTCTGGTTTGGGAAATATTGGTTGCAGCAGCACATGGGTTGGTCGTGTGTTAGCCTTATTTCGTTGGCATTCCATGCAACCCTTCACGTATTCCACCATATCCTTGGTCATACCAGGCCAGAAGTATCGTCGCGCTACGAGCATGCCTGTCTTAGTCATGCCCGGGTGTCCATATACTGGAGGAGAGTGGTGAGTGTTGATAATCGTGCATTTTTCATGTACTCCCCCAGTTACGACATGTCTTCCTTCTTTGTACCACACTCCATCCACTTTCATGAGTTGGTGGGCATTGACCCAATGTTGTACCTGCACTTCGTCCTGTGGGTATTCCACATTTGTCGTTTCAATCATGGCTGTATTCAATGTTCGCATAAACATGTGATCTGGGAGCACCACAACGTTCTGGTTGTCATTGTCGCTGGTGTTGTAGTCACTTCTTTGTGAGAGGGCATCGGTGCGTCCATTGGCTCTTCCTGCAACGTGCTTAATTTTGATCAGGTATTCAGACAGTTCAACCACTTCCCTTGCTATCTGTCTGTTGATATTTTGAGGGCTACGCCAGTATAGCAAGTTTGCATGGTTGGAGTGGACGATGATATTGTGTGGAGACCCTGCCAATAAAGGCTTCCAGTGTTTAAGTGCCTCGACTATTGCGAGTAATTCGAGGTCGTAGACGTGGTAATTGCATTGGGCCAGGTTCAATGTCTTGGAGAAATACCCGATTGGGTGTTTTTTGCCATCTTCTTTCTTCTGTAGGAGGACTCCTCCTATCGTGTAACTGGACACATCTACCTCGAGTTCAAATTGATCTGTCAATATTGGGTGTGCCAATATTGGTTCTTGTGTTACCCGTGTTTTGAGAGTGTCAAATGTGTTTTGCTGGGCTGGCCCCCACTTCCATTCTCCATTTTTCCTTGTGAGTACATTTAGGGGTCATGCATGGTGAGCGAAACCTCTAATAAAAGCGTGATAAAAATTGCAGAAGCCAAGGAAAGAACGAATGTCCTTAACCGTTTTGGGGGTTGGCCAATCATGAATACCTGCGACTTTTGCAGGGTCCATGCTGTCATGATCCCATGGACATTTTTTCTTTTTCTTTTACTTTACTTTTACGGACTTGGTACTTGACCACTGACGCAGCACTACTTACATGTGATTACCTACCTTACATGTGATTGCTCACCTTATATGTGATTGTCTAGGACTTTGTAGTGGGTCAGACCCTGGAGTTATGAGTGGGTCGGGTTTTAGGAGTTAGCTGTGGGTCATCCTCATCTATATAAACCCTCCATAGACATAGTAGTTCCTTAGTTCTGTCTTCGTCTTTTTATCAGCAATACCATCGTCTTCACTGTCTTATCCTGTGTGCCCCTCTCTTCTTCTCATCACCATACTAGGGGAACCCCTTTAACTAGGGTCCCACCACCAAAGTCTTGACTTTTGTACTATAACAATTGTCACACACAGAACCCTCGTACCTCTGTTCTTATTTGTGCAAGTCGCACCCAAGGTCCCTGCTGAGACCTTGACACATGCGAGTCACCCCCTTTTCAAGGATTACCCCCAGGTAATCCATGGAGGGCATATGGAAGACGCATTTTTCAAGCTTGAAATAAAGGTTATGATCGAGAGCAACTTGGAGGATGTCGTGGACCACTGCGACATGGCCTTCAAGTCCCGTGCGAGAGGTGATACCAATGTCATCCATGTAAACGTGAATTGTGGTGCAAAGGGGTTCGTGTTTGAGTATAACGTCCCGGAAAATGAAGTTCATCATTGTCTGGAATGTTGCCAGGGAGTTGGTGAGTCCAAAGTACATGACTGTGGGTTCAAAGAGGCCGTATCACATTTTAAACACTGCTTTTTCTTTGTCACCTTCTTTGATGCATACGTTGTTATATCCCCAACAGATGTCCAACTTGGTATAAATATCGGCATTGCTCAAGTCCATGATGAGGTCTGATATAAGAGGAAGAGGGTATTGATTGTGTATGGTGACATCATTGAGTTTCTGGTAATCTTGTACTGGCCGGAGTTTCCCATCTTTCTTTTTGACAAAGAAGAAGGGTGATGTGTAGGGGGACTTCGACGGTCTGATGTATCCCTTGCTGAGTTCGTTGCTTAGGAATTTCTGGAGGGTTTCATCTTCTGCTCTTGTAAGGGGGTATACTTTACAGTCCAGTGCCGCTGGGGCATTCAGTTTTAGTTCGATGGTGCAGTCCCAGACCCTTTTTGGGGGGAAGCGATGTGACTCTTCCTTGCTGAACACTTTTGTGAATTGTTCGTATTGGGGCGGCAGTATTGCTGCTTTGGTGTATTGTTGTGCTTGAATCGTGAGTTCTGTGGCGGTGGTACAGAGTGTACATTGATCCTCTAGTTGTTCCATGATGTGCTCTCACCCTTCATGTGTTGGACTCTCTGTCATGGTGGCGCCAATGTGTTACGCTTTCACGGCGTATGCCTGACTTAGGCGATTTAGAGGCGACGTAACACTGATGAGTATGTAACTTAGCAAAGTATACAACTCAAGGCAACAAGACAATATTGCGTGTCCTTGTGCCAGCGATCGACAGAAACAGAGAGCAATGGAATTCCTGCTGCGAGAGGAAGGATACAAGTCGGAAGTGAAATTGAAGAAGACCAAGCTGAAGAGCCTTGGTCTCAATACGATGACTTATATACATATATCGAGGCAGCTTTAAAGCTCCTCTCCAATCCATACAACGAATAGCTAAACTACCTCACAGTCTATAAAGACATGTGATTCCGATGCTGACTGATACTGTAGTCCATGACACATTTACTCTTACTAAACCGGTCATAAGTATTAGTAAGGTTCCGTTTCCTTCGCAATCCGTATCACAATGATTGGTTGGTGTGTGATGCATGGATTTATGGACCGGATAACAATGGGTAACATATCTTCATGTATGGTTGCATATTTCCATGTGAATTGTGGTTTGAATGTAGCCAACCATGGATATCCAAGTACGACGTCTTCGTTTCTGATTTCTGTGATGAGGAATCTCATTTCCTTATGGATCCCTTTAGCGTGTATGTCAAGGTCCACATAATGAGTGATGGACCCCCCTTTGTTTTCTGTGTTGTCAATGTTCCATATTTTTCGGGGTCTTTCCAGGGGAATCAATCCCAACCCCATCCTTTTCATGAATTGGGGGTTCATAAAGCAGTCAGTGGCTCCTGAGTCCACTAACACTGTGATGTCGGCCTTTGCGTGATGTGTGCAAGTCAAAACTGGAATGTGCATAGATCGGAAACACATAGTTACTATTACAACATCACAAGAATGTATTGCCCTCACCCAGGCCGCTGGGTTCAGGCACTTGCAAAATCCTCCCTCTCCCAGATTCCTTTCATCACCAACTCTTGTGTTTTGTTGCTTTTGTTGGTGATTGTTTGAAGTACTTGTGCAGCCTCTTGCTGCGGCATGAGGCTTGTGGCGACTTGTACTTGGGCTGGCGGTTGCTGCTGGTTTTGTCGTTGCTTGCGGGGCTGTGTACAATCGTGACTGAAATGCCCATAGTTTTGGCAGTTATAACACTGTACTCCCCTGTTATTGCGGGGTTGCCCTCCCCATCTTTGGAGGTATCCTCCCCTCGGTGCATATCGTCCTCTTGACCCTTGCTGCATGTATTGTCAGAATCCTGGGTCGTTTGGATTCATTTCTTCTGATCCAGCGACTGCCGCCATACTGTTATTGACTTCTCCTCCTCGTGCTCTTGCTCATGCTGATGTGTCCATCGCATCTGGATGTGTGAGGTGCGGCGGTGGGTAGTATCCCCCACGATTCCCAGGGCGGTTGCGATACTTCTCCAGATTCTTCTTTCCTTCGTTGAAGTGGTTTTAGAGGTGGATGTATTGTTCCTGCCTTTTGAGAAGGGCTGCCTTCCACCCTTTGTAACTTTGCGGGTTGTCGAGCGTATAGCATTGCTCATATAGCTTGCGTGGGAGTCCTTTGGTGAAGACGTTGATCACCATCGGTGAATCTGCTCGGTAGCCAGCGCACTGCACTAATTCTTCAAATTTGGACACATACTTGTTGATGTCTACCAAGTAGGACAGAACATACTGCGCTAATCGTAGATGTTGAGGGGAAGGATTTGCTGCATACTGCACCAAACGTGATACAGCAAAGGAAATGTCAGGTCTAGTGCCAATCTGGACATATAGTAGACTACCAATGAGTGACTGATAGTGCGTAATGTCAGAAGCAGTAGCCTGACCTGTATATTTATGAAGGTGCTCATCAGCACCAGCAGGTAAGGGTGTGGAGTATGGTGTGGCATCAGCCATTCCAAAGTGTTCAAGGACATCCTTGACATAGCCAGACTGGTCTATTTCAATGCGTCTGAGGGAGCAGTTCCACACAATGTGTATACCAAGATATGGTTCTATCTCCCCAAGATCTGTCATCTCATAGCACTCAGAAAGATCTGACTTAACACGCTTGATGTTCTCCAAAGATGCACCCAAGATTGTGATGTCATCAACGTAAACGATAATGAAGAGTGGACCATCCCCCTCTTGTTGAGGCAACACATAAATGCCTGCATTGGCAAACATCTGCTTAAAGCCTAGTGTGATTAACACTCCATGGAATTGCAAGTTCCATGTGTGGGAGGCTTGTTTGAGACCATAGATTGCCTTAACCAGGCGACACACCTTTGTCTCAGAGCCAGTGATGGTGAAACCTTGTGGCTGCTCCATATAGATCTTCTCATCGAGCACGCCATTGAGAAAAGCAGACTTGACATCCATCTGATGGATGTTATGAGCAGCGGTAGAAAGCGCAGAGTGGAAAGAGCACTAGCGCGAGATCACGTACAAGACAAGCAAGGGATAAGCGAGTGGATGGTTTAAGATAGGCACACCAGGTGCTTTAAGAACAGCAGGATAGTGATACATTCGAGTGAATACCAGCGCTTATATCTATGTACAGGTGGGCCACAACTGAGACATGAAGACAATCAGTAAGGTAACAAGACATGAGACATAAAGGCATATGGACCTGCAATCACGAGCCACACAACTATGCGTGTCTCGGTGTGTGCTTGGACCTGCGCACCTGGTGCTTGCTATGATAATTGTAAGTACAATAGAACGCTATTTGTAAATGTCAGCGCAAACTCAGAAACATCTCAGATGCAGAAGGAAACAATAATATCACAACTCCCCCTCAAGCCCAGCGTGCAGTTCTAGCGCATTGGCAAAACCCTTGACCTTCCAGCTGGGCACAGCTTTTGTGAGTGTGTCAGCAACCATATCATCAGTGGGACAATAAACGATGTTGAACATGTGGTCTTCAATGGCTTGGCAAATGAAGTGGTACCGGACATCAATGTGCTTTGTGTTACGCCCTAGCAGGGGTGTTGTGCAAAGGGTGGTTCAAAGGTTCAGAGTGTCTGTGAAGACACACACTAATAGATGAGCAAAGACGTCTATTGTCTGTGATGCTACGATTCTAGTAGTGTCTAATAGATGTTATGCACAATGTGCACAACTGACTTAGTGACAGGACACCTAGTCCGAAGTGTAAGACACTTCTCTACACCTAATCTTGGTGGTGAACTAAGTCAATCAGGTGTGGCGTTGTTATAGTACAACTGCAAAAACTTCGAAGGAGGGTTTGACTCGATTAGAGTCGAGAGAGGTGGTTCACAAGATGAGGGAAGGACTGTTCACACCAAAGGTATGAAGGCAAGGTTGCTAGATTGCAAACGAAGCCAAGTCTGGCTTCCTACAGTGTAAAGTACAAGTATATATAGTGCTCAAGTCGCAAAAGACGAACACACAAGGACAGACACATGTAAATGTTGTTATCTGGGGTTTTCTTATCCGAAGCACAAGACAATATGGAGTAAACCACATATAGAACAAAGGGGACACACCAATGGGGCAAGAAGATAACAGAAACTGAAACAGAGGTAAGTAAAAAACATACATGTGAAAGGACTGAAGCGTCCGGATCATAACACTTTGTCCACGCGTGGAAATTGTCAGTTGTTGCTAGCTTGCATGCAGCTTGATTGTCGCAGTACAAGATGGTAGTGGGCTGAATTGGAGGGAATAGTTCGCTCAAAATGCAATGGAGCCAGATACCTTCTTTAGCTGCATGTGTTTGCCACCACATATTCTGCCTTGGCCGTTGACAGAGTCACGAGCTCTTGCTTGCGCGAGCTCCACAAGATGGTCCCGCCGTCAATAAGGAAAGTGTGGCCTGAGATGGCCCTTCGGTGTTCCTGCATTGCACCGTCCTGCATCTGTGTAGCCTGTGAGGTCGTGTCGCTCACCCCATAGGTGAGTGCGAGGTTGGCAGTTCCCAAGAGGTAGCAAAAAAACACGCTTTAACCGCATTCCAGTGCGCTTCTCCAGGTTGTTGAGGAACTGGGAAAGAGTCCGACACGGAGTAGGCAATGTCGGGGCGGGTGGCTACAGCGGCGTACATGAGGCTGCCAATAGCCTCTCTGTACGGGATCTTCTTCATGCACACGGCTTCTGCAGGGCTGGAAGGGGCATCTTGCTTGGAATAAACTGCACCTGGGATCATGGGAGTGTTCACTGGTTTGGCATCAGTGAGCTGCTGAAACGGTGACGATGGACTTAATGTATGCCATTTGTGACAGGGAGATTGTGCGCGCGACACAATCGCAACTGATTTTGATGCCTAAGAGCCAGTGGATTGGCCCTAGGTCGGTGAGCATGTGCTGTTCATTGAGCTTGCGCTTGTAATCCCTGATGAGCTTGATAGATCCCCCAGTCATGATGCAGTCGTCTACATGGACAGCAAGGATGAGTGGGTGCTCGCCAATACGAGTGTGAAAGATGCTGGGGTCTGCGTTGCTAACGCAGGAATGCAAGATCAGTGAGGGTGCAGCGGAGGACTTCGTACCACTTCTGACCAGCTTGTTTTGAGGCCATATAACGACTTGAGCAGCTGTTTGACAGAGGGACCACCCTCTTTGGTCTCATATCCTGGGGGTTCTTGCATGAAGATCTCTTCTTCATCGCTGAGCTCTCCATTGAGGTAAGCACTGTTGAAGTCAAAAGATTCGACCTCCCAGTCATGGCGAGCGGCTAGGGCAAGAATGAGGCGGATGCTGGAGAGTTTTGCGACGGGTGAGTAGGTGTTGAAGTAGTCGACGCCATAGACTTGCGTGAACCCTTTTGCGACGAGCCGGGCCTTGTACTTGTCGATGGAACCATCAGCCTTCCGTTTGACACGGAAGACCCACTTGCTTCCAATGATGTTCTTGTCACGTGGTGTGGTACAGTGGCCCATGTGCCAGCCTTTTGAAGTGTGTCCATTTCTTTGTCCATTGCTTCCTTCCAGCGCTGCCAATCCGACCAAGACCGGGCTTCATGGAGGGTCTTGGGATGTCTCGGACCTCCTCCAAAGTGGCGGCGATGTCATGGTTGAAGTTTGCGTGAAAGATGAAGTCAGTATGGTTGGAATCGAGGGTTATGTACGAGGTGGACTCACCTGGGGCTCCCCTTCAGGCGTTGCGCCTTGGGAGAGCCGGGTGCGACTGTGTGCGTGTTGCTTGAAGTGCCAGTGTCCATGCTGCTAC